>JAECUM010046950.1:0-14240 GCA_016617855.1 Megalonaias nervosa | reverse complement strand
GTGAAAAAGATTAAAGAGACCTGGACAAAAGAAAGAAAGGACAAAGAAAACATCAAGAGAAAAGAAGAGTTTGAGAAACTTAACAGGAACTGGATGAAGGTACAGGAAAAGTTTAGAGCTTTGGGACATCCTGACTGGATTCCCGACAAAGAAAAGAAGAAGAAGAAAGGAATTATTGAAAAAGTGAGAACGTGGTGGAAGAAGTGGAGACAATAGAAGAAGAAGACAAAGGCCCTTTTCAGGGCCACTTCATATGCCTCGAAAAGATATTAATTCTTTCTTGCCTAAAATAAATTTTAAACCCTACTCTACTATTCACTGACACGAACGCGACTGATTCGTGTTTGTCTATAGCAATGACACAGGTGGCATGACGTCACAGTACTACCTTGCTACATTGTTGCCAATGACCAGTACCGTGACGTCACCCTAACTGTTCCATTCCTCTTGGCGCTATACAGGCCCAGCGTGTGCTAGTCGCTAATACAAAATTCCCATTGGAGTCATAGTGCCCCAGGCTGATTTTTTGGGCCTATAAATCGGAGGGCCATAGTGCCCCAGGCTGATTTTCCTTCTTTGGCATGATGAGGGCTATAGTGCCCCACTACACTACTACTGTGTCTCACCACATATTGCCTCTATATCGTTTAATTGTTTGTGGTCATTGAATGAGTCTATTTTCTATTTGATACCATTTTTTGTGGTCATTGAATGAGTCTATTTTCTATTCATATACCACACTTTTACTAATAGAAATTGATTTTTCACTATCTACTTGTATCACACATATTCCATTCTAAAAATGAATGTGTGATCATTGAATCACATATTTGTCTTCAAATGAGACACGTTCGTGGACTGAAACGCCCAGTCTTATGAGCTTCTGAGCATTCGTCGGGCGAACACAATTTTGCTCCAGATACCACACCAAAACTCCAAGGAGTAGTCGCTTAGGACGCTGTTCAAGGATGCTACTATCATTTTATCGGCAGCAGTCTCATGACATGTTGTCTCTCTTGACTAATTGTCGTCCTGCAATCACTATTGACATTATCTGCAGGAATTTCAAGTGATAAAGTCGTTGTGTTCCTAAGATTGCCCAAGACTGCATATTACATGAATGAAAAGAATCCTCTCAATAGTATTCCCGCCATCCTCACATTTATTAAGGAATGATAAACTGAGTAGGACACAGATACAGAAAGTTGGTGATGTGTTTCCCCACTCATCAGTCACTTAAAACAAATGTACAAATCGACCATACAAGAAAATACCTGAATGTCAGACCTGAAGTATAAGCTCACATCTCCGCCATCATAAAGCATTTCCACGAATCTAATTGCTTTACTGATTATTCGATTTATTGTTGTATATTCTAGTTTAAGTTTGCATCTTTGATACGTGTGTGTATTATGCATACGAAGCTCCAACTGTGTCATACTTTGGATCCAGTTTATTGCATAAGGTGTGATTACCAAATAAAATATAAGTAGTGTCTCAGGTTGTTGTATTAAATATTGTCAGAGAAATAATCTACCATGCAGTCAAAACCGTTATAGTATGTTAATGTGTTAAGTACATGTATTTGTTTTGTAAGACGGAGAATCAATATAAGCATTTTATGAGAACACTTGTATTCTGTTTGAAATTTAAGTAATACTGGCCCTCTCTGATAAAAAATCTTTCCCATTTGTTGGCATCCGTGCCTATTATATCAATAGTGTAGCTAGTGAATTGTATGTTTCAATGTCAACCCTTCCTATTTGTATCAACAAGCTGCGAAAAGTCAGCACAATGTCTTGCACACAATGTCAGCTAAATGGTAAACTTAATCAGCCTATTTTAGTTACAAATTTTAATTACAACTAAAACAGCATTTAACATTAACACTCAAATTAATATGCTTTAAGCTACTGACCATTTAATTTTCGGGGGGGGGGGGGCAGCGGCGAATATATTTTGACCTGAGGTGTCTTATTTTCTTTTATATGGAGATAATTAACTTTGATGTCTTCAAATAATATAATGGATAATATGGCTTTACTTTGCTATAGATCAGAGCAAAATATTGTATTAGCTATTGATAGATATTTTGAAAAAAGAACATGTGTCAGGCCACTGCCCCAGAATATAAAATTTTTGATCCCTAATATTATCGCGTTATACCGTTGTACGTATCGTGGTATGTTAACAACTACCGCGGTACAATCTTTTACGTAGGATCCATCTATAATATGTATGTGTGTATGCATGTATGTATGTATATAGGTAGGTAGGTAGGTAGATACGTAGGTAGGCGGGCAGGCAGGCAGGTATTTAGGTAGGTAGGCAGGCAGGCAGGCATGTATGTATGTTCTGGGTAACGTTGTAGAATAAAACCAATCTAATATCATCCCAACAAAACCGGGATGATTCAGTTCAAAAAATGTTTAATTATATGAACTATTATTTCATTCATGATACTATTGGTTCGTCTATGAGGATTTTCACCGTTTTCCAGTTTCTTTAATTTGTACTTGTCTTTTTGTACTTTTCGCAGAATGCACTTTTGATTCCAAGAAATGCTTCTTTATATGTGATTTGTTTTAGTCCAAGACAAAGAACGATAATCTTTTCGAGTGATTGGAAATAAAGTTTGAAATTTTGTTTAATATCTAAGTTTGTGTAGAAGTATTCATGCGAGAGTAAATGACCATGAATAAGTAATCATTCTCTCTCTCATTTAGACATTAATTTAAATACACAAAACATCAACATTCTCCTACTTCAAATGTCGCCTTAATGTTTATATTTGCAAGGGTAAACAGTTGGAAACAAATAGACAAATTGATGCGCATGGATACGAGCAGAACAGATGCTAACAAATATGAAAACAGGAGAACACATTAGGCAAAAATTTCCAAAAAGTTCTATTGTCAGCAAGCTGTTTAAATCCTAAGATAATAATGGTAAATAGATATTTTTGGAAAGCTACATCAGCTATATAAGATTAAAATAGATGTAACAAAAAATAATATCTAGGCGTTGTGAGATAATATAATCATTTGCCAGTCAGCGTTGTGGAAGTGTAAAATGAACTTGATTCGTGCTGGATAGGGTCACCAATGACCTTTTATCTCATTTTTCAAAAACCACCACCATACGCCATACCCCACGATTCGGAAATAAAATAACAACATTAATCTCAAAATCAGTATCAAATCATTGCTCTTTTCTTATTTCATTTTGCATAAACCATCGCCTTATCATCCACCTCCACAACAAAAAAATGAAACTAAATAGGAAAAATGAAACAAAGGACACTACCCAAAAATGAATACCATTCCATTTGATCTGTATGTGTAGAAACTCGTGGAATCACATAAAACATTTTAAAATTAAAGATTAAAAATACCAGCTCTGATAGGATAATCATCACTAATGCAGTCCGACCGCACTCGAGACTGACTTCAGATACTTCTAAGGTTAAAACCACAAGCTAGCTTAAATAAACGAGAGCATTTACCCAGAGCTAGAAAGTTATAATTTATTTTGAAAAGTTATAAGGCATCAGGTTTTACTCATTATGTGGAAAGAAAAATATCTTAGACCATATGTTTACTCCATCTCAACTTGAAAACAAGCAAACATGCCTTTGAGAGACAGTCATTGTTGCCATTCTACAAAAGTCAGAAAATATGCATGATAGTTCTTCAAATATTGTAGATTTATTTACAGTGGACCTCATTTAAACAGTTCTCAGTAACTATCTATGCAACCATGTTTGGTCCTAGAATTTCTTACGCGCTTAAACAAGTTTATCTTTTGTGAACAATTATATATCTAGAAGCAATAAAATTAGTTACGTTAGATGGTTACGCTCGATGTACTTATGCCAATTTTTCTGTAGATGTATATTAACGGCATGGAGAATATTTTATGAGCATTTAGGTTGCATTTAAAACATAAGCTTTTAGAGTTACTAGTTGTTATGTACAAAGTAAACCATTCTTTCTTTCCAATTTATGATTATGGGAATTTAGATGAAGTTAAATGCAAAACAATTGACTTAACTAGACTATCTTTAATGACAGGCATTTTAAAATATCTGTATGAGTGATAATGCAAAATTATAACTGTGTAATCAACGATCCTTGGGAGAATACAGGCCCATGGTGGATTTCTATAGCATAGACAAGGCAATGGAAGCAGCGTTTGAATAGGTCCATGTTGATCCATATGCAGTGCAACGATAAACTGTTGTATGTTGTAGAAACAGATCAAATGAAACAAAGGTACAACACATTCAGTGTTTTCTTTTCAATACAAAAACGAAAGACTGAAATTATTCCACCTGTCTTCAAAATATTATGTATCACTATTTCAGTGTATAATTGCATTTTGTCGTTTTCTATCATGCTCACCTAGGCATCTATCATTGCTATATGTTTCCAGTTAAATGCCGTCTTTATTCCTCGCACACAGAAATCTCAGAATAATTGATAAGTATATAAACTTTGTATTCCTACAACTTTAGAAAAATCATTCCAAAACTGAATAGATGGTAATCCAACGTGTTTTATAGTTCATCCAGATTGATAGTCGCAGTTGTGAGGACCCAAAAGTTTTCCCGATATAAATTTGCAATTATAACACTGATCATTTCTACATTGAATATACAGTATTATTCCATGTCATCTCATTTTTGTCTGTCGATACTCTTTTTTATGATGACATTATTTTAGGTAGATATTCCTTGTCTTTTAGTATTTCAGCACTATTTTGGAAGGTTTCACTTTTGAAGTTTGTATTACCCTTTTGTTCTTAATCTCTTAGTCTTCTCTGCGATACTAAATTAGTTTGTCTCTATTTTCGATGGCACTTTTTATTATGCACCTTTCTGTACAATTTCCAATAATCATAACTTTGATTTTTCCCTTTTTAAACGATTTTATTGATTTGTTCTCATTACATTTTATATATGTTTTAGCATCCAGTTAAATGCTACCCTATTATTTAAAATTATAGTAAACATTTAGTACTGAGTTCAAAAATTATCCACTAAATGATATGTATCATTGTATGGCTAAAGAATAGAACTTTGTTGACCACTCCGGTGCACTAAGTGGCTAAAGCATCCTCCTCGGATGCGGAGGTCGAGGGTCTGAACCCCGGCCGAAACATATCAACGACTTATAAAACAATGGTTCTATCAGATGCCTTGCTTGGCACTCAGCATTAAAAGGCTAGTATTAACACTGGTCGGCCTGGTGTCAGGATAATGTGACTGGGTTCGACATGATGCCAAATGTCTGCGGCATGATGCCTTAATGTTAGACATCACTATAAACTGTCACACTGCAGACATCGTAGCGATATGAGTGAAAAATTGTTAAAGCTAAAAGTCCAGATCACACACACACACAAACACACACACATATATAAAACTTAGTTAATTGTCTTGCTATACATCTCGTGATTCCAAGATTAAATTCCTCATTTGGTAAGCTTTCTTATGGCTGAATACGCAATACTTGTTCAAATCGAGTTTAAAATTCTTCTTTATCTCACAATTATGTGATGCTTATGCATGTGTTATTTCCGTCTTTGTCCGTCTTGAAGGAATAAGGTCTAGCTCTTAACCAACAAAACTATCTGACTGAAATGCCTCTTATTTCATATTGAAATACGCCGGATATATAAGTATTCATTTGTGGTAAAGAAAAAATAATGCTCTTTGGAAAGTCCTTGTCGGCATATAACTTGACGACATATTTCATGTCACTGTAAATGTTTCCTATCTCAACATACATGCATCATGAGTCTGTGTCGATTGCCAGTAGCATCATTCTATCAGTATGTTTTTGGGCAGGTTCTTGCAATGAAATTCGTACATCAACAGTATGGATATATCTGTCACTGATTGCTATTATTAATTTGACTTTGTTGTTTGTTAGACTGACTAGCGCCAACTAAGCATATGTTGTTTTCATACTTACGAATTAATAAATCTTTTTTCACAAAAGAAAACTTCATCTCCATTTCTGCATATTTTAATGGTCGTTCTTGTCCTTAAATTTTCGCACCGCTCCGTTGGCCTAGAGGTTATTGCGTCAGCCTCGGATGCGGGAGTTGGCGGGTACGAACCCCGACCGAGTCATATCAAAGACTTATAGAATGATACTAACAGCCGCCTCGCTAGGTTCTCAGCATTAAGAGGTTACTGTTAGGACTGTCAGCCTGGTGTCAGATTAATGTGACTGGGTGTGACATGATGCTACATGTCTGTGGCATGATGCCCCAGTGCAGGACATCACTATAAACTGCCACACAGCAGACATCTTAGCGATATGACTGAAATTGTTAAAGCTACGTTAAGAATCCAAAACACACCTTAAATATTCCATTTGTTCCCTGGTATAGCCATGTTCATTCAGTAGCAAAAGTTTTTGAAGCTTTTTGTCTAAACTTCACATTCTATATTATGTAGAACTGTATCCAAGTTTGCTTTGAAATAAGCTAACCCTGTGTAATATACATAATATATGGAATCACCAAAATAGCTATTAAATTCGAAAATTAAACCGTAGTTATAATAGTATATGTTATTTCAAATGGAGCATCTAAAGTGCTTTATAGGTATATATCGTCTCATGGTCAAGCGATATAAATTAATGGTGTAATGTAGATCATAAATGACATTGGAGAACTTGACCTTTTGTGATCGAGATATTTTTTCTTTATTTTGCTATCGAAGTCTACAAAATATTTAATCGTTGCTTTTGAGCATTTATGTCGCATAATATTTATTCCATTATCGATCATAATAAATATGTCACGGTCTCATGGTTTGTTTAATTAAATCTATCTGAACTATCGAATTACTCATGGATTGGTGTCCTACCTAAGAGGTGTATGTTCCACGCCAGAGAATGTTTATTTATTGGTGTGGTCTCTTCTAAGATTTACATCATAAAAGAGACCCCCTAGTATCTAAAGTTAATGGTTTTTATGTATTTATGCTCTCCCCCAATATGTCTTTTATTGTATCAGTTTAGTTAATTTGGATTTTATTAATTTTGTTCAAGGGTTTCGAAACTCGAATAAATACGCTTTGTTACTTTACAATAGTATTTCACTGCTGATAATAATATATATGTCTTGAGAAAAACAAAACGTTTCTTGATTTTCCTTTATGAACATCATATGTTTTGCAATTTTCCGGCATTTATTTTTTCAGTACAAAATGTTTACGGTCCTACCCAATTAGGTACGAAACACATGCATGCATTCATTACGAATGTTTGGTCAGTACAATTTTGAATTGACTCAGGTACAAACAGAACCCTAATGGGCTATTTGTAGATGTTGGAATTGTCATGTATATACGTGTTTGTACCAGAGGTACATATTCCATGTAGCTTGTTTGCAGCACAGCTTTATTAAAGTTGTACGTCCCGATTATACATTGAAAATCAAATCAGATAAACAAATTTTTCAAACATTTAAGTTATGTTTATAGTTTTTCGAATTTTACAGCTTAGCCTTCTTCTGGCATGACATCTATATATTCAGGTGTTGTATCTGAAGATCTTACTGGTGTATTGAAACAAATCAAACATTTTGCAGAAACGTTTCTGCCCATAATGTTCGCTTACTTTCTATTCCACCGGTTTTGATTCATTTCTGATTCCAACGCAGTGGTACCTGCCATCACCTCAGGTACTTTAGGTGCTGGAATAATTTAATTTCTCTCAGCTACGATGTTCTGAAGCACAGCATCCATGCGTCGCTGATCGGCGATGTGGACATCAGAACTGGTCTACACCCATTACAATACTTGTTACGTATATGTAATTTAATTCCTTGTGTGTTAATTTTAAATTCTTTTTATTTTTATTTTTGTTTCATTACATTTTATTGTAAGAATGATATTTTTACTGGATTTGACATTTTTCCCAGTAAATTCAGTCTTCTGTTTTGACTTAGATAGAACGTAAAAGTCGCGTAAGCACTATTTTTAGTTCACATATTTTGTAAACATCCAGTGAAAACGACTGGCTATTACCAAGGCCATGTTCGGCCTACGTATTGCTGCGTTGTAAACAGCCTTTTTTATTATTCATTTCTAGCGTGAGAATCTGATTTTTAGATACGTTTATTCGGGCTTACGTGCAAATGGCATTTTTTTTTAAATGCGCTTTTCGATAATTTATTGACCACGTGACCCATCACGCGGGTCTGAAATGACTTTTTTGTTGGGTTTAAATACGCATTCTTATACGCATTCTTAATATTTTTCTGGCAGTTGTGAATAATATTTTGAGGCTGAATGGTGTTTTTTGTTGTTGCCGTTTTAAGTTGAGTTTTTTATTTAAAATAATTTATTCACCCTGGGAAATACTTTTCGTCATCAAAATTCTTGGACAAACACATTTATTGGACTTTTATTCTGGAATTCTATCTGGAACATTATAAGTTGTGATTCAACGAGGAACTGTTGACTTTTCGTACAACTCTTCATCTGACGTCATCATCCTCCATCTTGGAGCCTCGTCGAGATTCGAACCTGGATTCAGTTAGAACTGTTTAATGACAGGACTTATATATTTTTCAATTCTAGGATAAATTTTTGGATTATATTCAGAAACTGTAAGTCCTATTTCCTTTATTCACCTTTTAACAGTGTTTTCTTGGGAAATAAATCATTCTGTTTAAATATACAAAGCGTGTTGGCTTCTCTCTTTTCTTTTGTTACTTTTGTACGAGCCTATACGTAACATACTTCATACACATTAAAACAAAATGTAATTAAAATGTATGAAACAATACAGTTTTCTTTTACCCTGCATCTACAGTAGCGGTACTTTAATGGTCTATGAAGGTTTTGTGGGCAAGTATTTAGCACTGACTCGATTGAGTAAAGAAAACTTTTGTCATCATTTGTTGAACATTTAAAAAGGTTTGTTTGTTCTTTTACCCTTTCAGGTAAATCTATATATGAATGTCCTCTGAGCGGATGGTATTAATGCATGTGCAATGCCAAATAGTCAAACCTATCGGAAGGTCCACTTTGTGATTTATCGCACGTTCAAAGAGTTCTTTTCACTGTTAGCATTTCATACCTGTTTATGATACTAATGTGTCTGGTTCTGTTAAGAAGTCGGCTTTGCTCAATGTTCTTTCTCTGCATGGTGGATTCCTTCATAGGTCTGATTATCGATTCTAGCTTTACTTTAAGAAAAGCAAAGTTTCAAATGATTATCTTTTCAAACTAAGGTTTAATGCCATCGAAAGATTCATAAACAATTTGTTATCCATACTGCAGTAATATAATTGCACAGTTACATTTCTCGTAAATAAATGTGTTAGTCTTGTAGTTATAATTGGGTTGCACTTTGTTTTGCTCGTATGTCATTCGTTTATTTAAGATCCATTAAAGCAGTCATACAGTTTGGTTAAGTGTGTTTCGGATGGGCAGAGATAAAAATATATTGATAGAGTTCGTATTGATTGTATAGGAAGAGAACAAAAGTCATTAGCCACAAAAAGAATGGTTGAAGGTCCATCTCATCCCTACTGAAACTATTACAAATATAAGTGGAACTAGCAGCGCCAGAATCGATAGGCCTCTGTGTCTACCCATGGGTATGCCACATCAATATAAGGTTTGAGAACCGACGAATACAGCAAATTAAAATCATGTGGCAGAATTCGGCTTATATAGGGACGGAAGGACATGCGTAATGGCGAATCTCTACATTTTCAGTTGGAGGATAAGAATTATATTTGTCCTCTGTACACTGTAAACAATACCAATACCGTAAATACACCTAATCTACATTGATATTTTTTCTATTAATTCAGGTTCAATTAAAATAATTTCCTAACTACAGTGTATCCAACTGGTACACATAATTCAGCTATAACGACTACAAATGACTCAAATGACATTGTAACAAGCAAAGTCAGTGTAGTTTTTGGGTTAGTGAAGAGACAAAGACCAGCTATGAAAATGACATTATTATTAGTGTATATATTTACGGAAATTAACTCACCTACTCTAACTCAAATATTGTCTAGATCTCAATCTAGATTAAACAAATACTCTCTTCAGTTAGTCTACACATGTAATAAATACTGCTATTCAGTTAGTCTACACATGCAATAAATACTGCTATCCACTTAGTCTACACATGCAATAAATACTGCTATTCAGTTAGTCTACACATGCAACAAATACTGCCATTCAAATGACAAACTCAGCTTCAAATGAACTAATGATTTTCTAAGAGTTGCCTATTTAACAATACACAGCAATTTCTGCCTACAACAAATATGATTATAATATTATTATGTTAACATAACCGATATGAAATAGCCCTTTCCACTTTCACCGATGCTAAACTATTGTGAGTTCGTGTTATTCACACAAATCTTATTAATTTATGAAAATATACTCTATGAGAGCAAATACGAAAATATTAAAATACACCATTCAGTAATTCGGACATCACATCAAAAATGAAATATGATATTACATCGAATCTAACGAATAGAAAAAACGCCATATTTATCTGTAATAGTGCATAACATAAACATGGTCCCACAGGGGATATTCGTTGTTGTCTGCCGAAAATCCCACCAGAACTTGATATTCACGGAGACACAGACCGAAGCATGATGCATTGACCCCTAAGACGCTAAGCAGGGCCAACCGTGGTCTATTACAGCTTACATCAATAGGTCAAACTTATATCATTGGAATTCAGCTGGAAATAAACACTCCTGAACTTACCGTAGTAAAATACCGCTATAAATGTTTTGTATAAGTACACAAGAAAAGACCAGATTAAACTAAATTACTGTTTCACGCCACGAGCAATTATATGGAATTATATGATAACCAAGTTCCTACATTAATCTATGTACAGCAAGACTAATCACACCGGATTGGTGGTTGATTTGGGTGCATAAACCCATAATTAGGGAAAAAAATCGTTTGCATTTATGTCGTAAGAGTTTCATTTGAAGTCAAATAAATTGCTAAAATTGCAAAGAAATCTATACATATCTGTGTGAAACAAGACCCCAAATGAGTTTTATAGCATCATATTTTCTTTTCTAACAATACTGCATATTCACTGAGTTACACCTCGTCCATGATTATTTGAAGTGTACTGTTTTCATGATTCTTTCTGGAAAGAGAATATACAACTATATTTAAGCAAGAAGTTTAAGTGTGTTTAACATCGCACAAACGGCCGACAGCTGCCAAATAGCCATATACGAGAGGAGTCTGGGATCGCACAAACATCTGTCTGATACCCAAATACCAGGCCAGCATTAGCTTGCACAATCTGCTGACATCTGTTTAAAATACAGAATTGCCTCTTTTGCCATGATAGCTTGTGCCAAAGTTGGTAAAGTTCTGTTAAACGGATTTTGTAGACAAAGTTGTTTTAATGCTTTGTATTTGACAGCCTTATTTGGTGGCAGGTATCCATCATTTGTATAAATTGTAGAATTCTTTATACCAGGTTGCCTCAAGAGCCTAATGTGGTTATCATCTATTATTTCTGCCGTTGGCATAATGAGCGTGTTGAAGATCAGCAAAACAATGGTAGTTATATCGTACTAATGGAATAAGACTAATATGCCGTGCCCATTGACGCAACACGGCTACTCAGTCTAGTTTGTTTGTTTGTCGATTTAAGGCAAAATTATGTTATTTAGTGCTGATGCATTTGGAGTCAAGTGCCTTTCCCAGGGACACACCATGGTAGCTGACCTGGGATGGTCCAATTGTAGGATTCGAACCCACGCCATTTCAGTCGTGAGTTCGGCACGCTAACCACAGAGCCACCTCGTCTCCCGCTAATCCGTCTAGACCCTTTTGCAGGTGGGAAACGAATACGCACCATGTTTGGTCAAGAGCCCAACGCTTTAGCCACTATACCAACATTGATTGTTTGATTTGCACAGTTTGAAAGCACTTCATGTTATGATAATTATGTAACATACGTTTAGATATTGCAGAGTGGTTTCGGGGTATTATGACCTTCAGCACTCTAAATACTATATAGGGCCTTTTCGAGAAGTCGCAATTTGAAGTTTTATAATTTCTTTATGGAGCCATATTTGCTTTAGTTGCAAAATGTCTTTAATATAATTTGTGGTTGGTTTATTTTTCAATATTTAACGTTGGTTTAACAATTTGAGTCATATCGTTACGATGTCTGCAGTGTGGCAGTTTAAAGTCATGTTTAGCACTGGGACATCATGCCGCAGACATTTTGCATCATTTCCTACCTATTCACATTATTCTGACACTAGGCCTACTAGTCATAACGCTAACCGCTAAATGCTGATCGCTTAGCGCGGCATCCGCTAGTACCATGTTTTATTAGTCTATGGTACGACTCGGGCTGGGTCCAGACCCGCTATAGCACGTAACAGAGGCGGGCGCTCTAACAATAAAGACCACCGGAGCGGTCTCTTAAAAATAATGCTTCCTGAAAATGAGTCAGTTGGTTTACAGACGTCGTTGGAATAACAATGGTTCACGGACGCACGACTCATTCGGCTCTGAGCACGGAAGACGGAGGACCATGCTATAAGCTCACATCGCCTTTTGACAAGGAGAACTACATATAAAACGGTTGTGACATATCAGAAGTCACAAGCAGTGTAATGGGCCACTTGGAGCACAACAGGTGATGTTATGTTAAACAGAGTGTAACTGCTCTATGGTCTTAAACTATTTAACAAGAAAAGCAAAACCATCAAGTTTGCTAACATTCAACAAATGGTTTATTTCCCTGGAATACAGAGTAAAAAATTAAAATGAACTCTTAATAATGCAAATTAAATCACAAACAGTCCGAAAATTTAATCACATGTCTAATAGTATAGATTATTCCGAATGAACTCCAGCATTAAACATATTGATGTGCCAGCAGTCTTGATGTATCACTATAATATAATCCAGAATGTTCTTGAATTAATTCAACTAAATCCCTAAATATTGATTTGTCCATGAGCGCTTAGTAACACCAATGACTAATTTAAACAAATGATTTCTCTCAAATTATATCTGAACACATCTGAACTTCAAGTAGAAATGAAATAATATTGTTTACCTCAAACTTATATACAGACTCTTACAGCTCAAATTAAATTTTAGCAAACAACCTCGCATAGATAAGGTAGACCGATGTGTTTTCCAAGGCAAAAGCCCATGTTCTGAATTCAAATCCCAGTAAGCAAGTAATTTACAAATGACCATTATCTGAAATGATAATCTACATTCATGGACATAAATTAGCTATATAATATGTTGTTTACAAAATGACGCAATATATAATCAAGCAGAAAGTTGAAACACAAACTATAGATATACATAACAAGGGTAAAAGGTTTTTGGGCGCAAAGAAAAGTTCGCATTAGACCGCCATGTTGAAATTTATAGGGACAAGATGTAAAAACTCGCACTATTTTTTTGGTCTAGCATATTCGGTCTGGCTATAAAATCTGACAATGTAACATATTATTCATATCTGGCAGGAAACGTAGCATGTAGATACTTCAGGAACTCTAAGTGAAATATAAGTGTCTCACTAGAAACTATAATGTTACTGGCTCAACAAATACCACGAGAAATTACAAGATCACCATTTACCTCAAGATATTTCATTTTCAGCCAATTGGCAATTTCTATGGACCCAATTTTCCCAAACCTTTTCAACCGTTTATGATTTGTAGAACGTGATAATCCAGGTATTCCAGATATTTTTTTTGCATTAGTTTCTCTAGTTTACCTGAATTATCGTTTTCGTCTAACCAGCTGTTAATTCCTTACCTTCAGGCTGAAAGTTTGGTTGACATCACCAGGGAAGCGTCTTAAAACAAAAGCACTCGTTGCACGTTTAAAGTTTCAAACCACATTCAAGCTGTTAATTGGTAAGTGCACATAAAAGCTTGCAGAATTATGCTTAACCTTAGTGTGGGCAATTGAAGTTATATTTCGCTTTTGACGTCGACGTTTCTCACTGAGGCCACATTCTTTTGTGACTAAGCTGTCGATAATAAAGTCGCGAACCTTGTATATCGGTTTTGTCCAACACTGTCGTTTCAATTAAAACACACATAAATTCTACAAAGTCCGACACCATGTACACATATTTAAAGAAAAAATTACTGATATTTCCAAATAATTACCAAACATTTTATTTCTGTACGTCTGTCTCTGTTATTCGCGC
>JAECUM010046949.1:0-15709 GCA_016617855.1 Megalonaias nervosa | reverse complement strand
TATATATATATATATATATATATATATATATATATATATATATATATATATATATATATATATATATAATATTTCTATATAATATTTCTAATTCCAGAGAAGGTGGACAATTACAATTTGAATAGCTCCGAGCCCCCAGTCAGCAATGCTAACGGTCTAGGTGTAAAAGTAACTCAAGGTGAAAGGTATAACAGTTTAATAAAATACATCAAATGTATTCAATAGTTTCATCGACAAATTTCTCAATCGCAATTTCTTTCGAACAAATACAATCAATGACCTATTCACAACTGCCATTTACTATTTCATCATATGAAATTAAAGGTCTTAAGTGGGAGTGTTTCGTTTTAGTGTTGTCTCTGTTATTCATCTGTCAATCACTGTCCGCCTCTTGTTTCTCTTTGATACTTCCGGTAACATTGACTACGTACTTTCCTGGCACTTCCGGATCCGTCCTTCCGATACTTCCGGCATTCTGTATCCACGTGCTCCTTCCGGCAATGCTCCTAAACACAAACTGATGACGTCACAAAACGCCTACCATGTTCTCTTCACGTCTCTTCCCTGTCTCCGATCCTTGGATGTCGACTCTAACACACACCCGGAAAGCTTCCTGTGGAATTAGAAGGGACGTATATTCTTGTCACCTTGCTCTAATCTCAGAAGAATTAATCACACTCTCACAGACCTTTCATCAGAATAATGAAGAATAAATTAACAGCTCAACTCACGCACTCACATATAAATATTCCATACACGCTTTGTTCTATAAGAATTGTGCTATAATAATAATATTAATAATATTAACGAGTTCTAATACATGCATAGACATACCTAATTGTTAACTTCCTGATATAGTAAACTATCAATATCGCAATCATATGCATTTCCTACCCTTCGAATTATAAAAGACACATACAAATATACAAATACCTAATTATGTGTGCATAAGTCCAGCAATGACTAACTCTGCATAATTCACAATATATATTTTCATAAACTGATAAAGTTCCAACACAATTCTCTAATAAATTCATTTATGCATTACGATACAACATAGTAAATTACACAATCCACTTCGATTCCAGTCTAACGATCTACATACGTTGATCTTGCATATTAATAATTCGCAATACGCTACGTTACGATATGTTGATAATTCATCTATACATGGAAAATTCCACTTCTGATAAATTAAATGTACATAATAATGTATCAATCTTACAATCCTCTGTTATGATAGTAAGAAACATTCGGGCTACGATATCTTACCTCCAGAAGTCTTTGTTCCGACATCCTAACTTAGAATTTCTCTAGAATTCCTTCCCGCCGTTTAACGAGCGCACAACTCGGAGTCCAATCTAATGCCTCTCAACTCCTCTATGATCCACCCCTGGCGAGGTTCTCGCATGTACTGATTTAAAAAACTTAAGAGGTTGGTTACTGAGACTCAGCCCTAGACTTGAATCTCAGTTTTGACTGGATACGGTCTGTTCGCTTTGAAAACTGCCCTGGGGTAATTTAGCACTTACTTGTTTCCGGTCCCCAAAAGCCCCAAATCGCTCCCAAGCCGGTCGTGACATCATTGACTGATTGCAAAACAAACAGAGGAGTGTCTCTCTGGTCGGCTTGATGGTAGAATTCCCTTTGAATTTAAAACGGACGGGTCGTTGCGTAATATTTAAACAACACACAGACAGTTTGTTGTGTCCAGAATTGGGTCTTTAGTCGTAATCTTACATAACACGTATTTACATTATCCCAGGTGCTCTTAACTCCGAATTAACATAAGAAGTATACATGAAGCATGAAGCGTCAGCAGATGTTCCCCACAATATGTATGTATGTATGTATGTGTATATGTATGTACGCAGGCATCCCTACCTACCTACCTACCTACCAACATACATACATACATACATACATACATACATACATACATACATACATATTTGTGTGTGTGCTACATGTTTTTGTATTTAAAATGAATGATGTTCATCGTAATGACATTCAAAGTTCATTTTTTAATATATCTCCGCACAAAGAAGTATCGAAAGGCAAATGCATGTAGTTGCCTGTAAACAGTTACAACCCATGTTACATAAATACGGTATCTATAATTTATCATTGCATCATATTCATGTAATTTATCAAGTTATTTAGTTCAGCAGACGAATATTATTTATTGTCCAGCACATACAGCTGCACTTATGAGAAAGGAGATTTATTCTTAATAATCGTAAATTAAATTAAGTCAATGTTGAGGGCCGTGTCAGTTAACTCACTGTTGAGGGCCGTATCAATTAACTCAACGGTAAGGACCGTATCAATTAACTTAATGTTGAGGGCCATATCAATTAACTCATTGGTGAGGGCCGTATCAAGTAACTCAGTGGTGAGGGCCGTATCAATTAACTCAGTGGTGAGGGCAGTATCAATTAACTTAATGTTGAGGGCCGTATCGATTAACTCAATGTTGTGGGCCGTATCAATTAACTCAGTGGTGCGGGAGGGTCTTATCATTTGAAAGACAAAAAAAAAAATCATGATTTCAGATGAAAATTGAAAGTTAACACGGAACTTGTTTGCGAAAGGTTGGAAAGATGTTAGAACTCATTGAAACAAGGCTGCATATGAAATGGGAAAATAAATAAAAGTAATAAATATTAAATTATTTGTAAAACAAACAGAGCTGCTTCTATGGCACGCTGTAACCAACCTCCACATTTTGACAACATATCTCACCCCCATCCCCTCACCAGTCCGTCCGTGTGTCACTGTACCCGCACGGTCGTCTCTCAGCCCATTGGTTCTCCTTGTAACGCCACAGCCATCTACAACGATGGAAAGAGAGTTATCATGTTTGAATTACTGTCTCACAACGAAAAGTGATTGGCAACGAAGCGTTCTGATTTTGGAGGCAGCCCTGGGGTACGATGGATGGGGATAAAAAGTCACACTGTCATTTATAGTAGGTACTTTTCCTTCCAAACTGAATTCCATTTTAACTATAGAGGAGTGGTATTCGTATTTGATATGATCTTTCACGCGGATGAGTAGATGGCTACGATGGTTTTCAATCCTCAATTTAGCCCATGAGTAGATGACTACGAATTCTTTCAGTCTCATTTCAGCCCATGAGTAGATGACTACGATTTCTTTCATCCTCAATTCAGCCCATGAGTAGATGACTACGATTTCTTTCATCCTCAATTCAGCCCATGAGTAGATGACTACGAATGCTTTCAGTTTCAGTTCAGCCCATGAGTAGATGACTACGATTTCTTTCATCCTCAATTCAGCCCATGAGTAGATAACTACGAATGCTTTCAGTTTCAGTTCAGCCCATGAGTAGATGACTACGATTTCTTTCATTCTCAATTCAGCCCATGAGCAGATGACTACGAATTCTTTCAGTCTCATTTCAGCCCATGAGTAGATGACTACGATTTCTTTCATCCTCAATTCAGCCCATGAGTAGATGACTACGAATGCTTTCAGTTTCAGTTCAGCCCATGAGTAGATGACTACGATTTCTTTCATTCTCAATTCAGCCCATGAGTAGATGACTACGAATGCTTTCAGTTTCAGTTCAGCCCATGAGTAGATGACTACGATTTCTTTCATTCTCAATTCAGCCCATGAGTAGATGACTACGAATGCTTTCAGTTTCAGTTCAGCCCATGAGTAGATGACTACGATTTCTTTCATTCTCAATTCAGCCCATGAGTAGATGACTACGAATGCTTTCAGTTTCAGTTCAGCCCATGAGTAGATGACTACGATTTCTTTCATTCTCAATTCAGCCCATGAGTAGATGACTACGAATTCTTTCATTCTCAATTCAGCCCATGAGTAGATGACTACGAATTCTATCAGCCCTCAATGCAGCCCATGTGTAGATGACTACGAATTCTATCAGTCCTTAGTGCAGTCCATGAGTAGATGACTATGATGGTTTTCATGACTATGATGGTTTTCAATCCTCAATACAGCCTCTGAAACGCGCGGATATTTGTGCAAATACCAGAAATCCGTGCGAATAACATAACAACCACCCCGACTAGCGTCGCGTTTAATCCCCATCCCGGCCAGGTTTTCGACCAGGGCAGACTCTTAAATGAGGGAAGGGATCAAACGACGAATTTAAACCTACTGGTTGGTGCATACTACTCAGTGACAACCAAAGAAAACTGTTTAAGGCAAATTTTTTTCTTTTATTATTGTTTTTAATTATTAGGCATCACACTATATGAATCAAAATGTAACATTAATGTTACGTTAAAATAATGGGGATAATTTTGTGGTATTGAAACATTTTGCTCTTTTAATAAGAATGGACTGTCGTGGAGACGAGTATCATTTCTTCTCTCTCTCTCTCTCTCTCTCTCTCTCTCTCTCTCTCTCTCTCTCTCTGTTATGCCAACTTCGATGATTTAGTATTACTTCGGCGAAGAAATACAAACAAATAAAACACCTAAATATGCATACATAGTTGAATACATACGTGACATGTATGAGGGACAATTCTTTCGAAGGTGAGGCACAATGCACATATCATTGGGGTGGGCAAACACTTTTTCATATTCAGAATATTATATTAGATCGGATTTCACAAGGACCTGTTTTAAATATAGGTATGAAATGCAGTCTTTGCATGACAATGCCTTTATTGTTTCTCAGGAACTTTCGCTATTTGTGTAATGAGATCTTCATTTCAGAAACTTAAAAATTGTTTTATTGTAAATTAAAACTGTATTGTTAAGACACGCTTAAACATGGCATAATGGCTACCTAATGGTCATTTTGTAAATGTGTAAGATGGTGAATCGTTCGATATCTCTCTTGTAGACCAGTACTATTTATGGCTGAATATGTATTTTCCCAGACCACCAAAATAGAATAGAAAAAGAAACAGATCTCCATTCATGAAAACTTTGCATCTGATCATATAAACGACTGGATATATAATTTCATATAAACGACATGATAATAACATTTCATATAAACGATAGGATATACTAATATAATCTACAGTATATATTCATATAAACGACAGGATATAATCATGTAATCGAATGGATATTTTCATATAAACGACAAGATATAATCATTTCATATAAACGGCATGATATAATCATTTCATATAAACGACAGGATATAATAATTTAATATAAACGACATGAAATAAATCATTTCATTTCAACGACAGGGTGTAATCATTTCATATAAACGACAAGATATGATCATATAAATGACGGGATAAAATCATATAAAAGACAGTATGTAACTATTTCATATAAACGATTGGATATAATCATATAAACGACAGGATCTAATCATTTCATATAAACGATAGTATATAATCACTTTCATGGAGGTAAACGTTAAACTAAGCATTCGTTTTCTTTATTGGGTACAACTTCGATTTTTCTGTGTTTATTTGTTTAACCAGAATGGCCTTTAAAAATTACACTGCAGTTGCCTTTCAGTCAGCATACTGCGTTCGGATCAATGTATAATTTGTTTCCGTTATTTTAGAGTGTTTGAAGTTCTGCTTCACTTTCCTCTCTGAATAATTGCCCTTTTCATGTATGAAACTGTTTTGAATGTCTATCCAAACAGGAATTGTATTATATCGTCGACAGTCAATATATGAATCCAACACTTCTATCCGATAAAGAAAAACTTTCAATTCCAATTATATCCAGTGCTAAGGCTCTTAAGACAAAATGAAGAAAAAGTAAATATTTAGTTTACATCAAAAGATTCAAATTTAATCTTGGCAACTGTTTCAGGGGAGACACAAATCACTTGGCTTCTTTTGAAAATGAAAAGTAATTTTGGTAATTTATTTTAACCCCGCCCCAACTCTCATTCGGAGCATGTACCGTTAAAATTGGATTTTGGGGTGGCTTATTTTTGTATTATTAATTTTGTAGCCTTAGATGTATTGAAGCAAATGTTTTTGAAAACGAACCCCTAAGTTCTGTTTGTTGAATTGTATTCTGACTTTATAATAAAGTTACAGTATTGTTGCTCGAACCTCCGCCGTTTCAGTTTCATCTCACGAAAGAAACCCAAGCAATATGGTAATTGAAAACACTAAAGTTCTGAATCCGATCTTTTTAAGAAAGAATATAACTATGGCCATGTGTATAAACAATTTAATGACAATCAGTTTTCCTTTTTGAAAATAACATCGATAGCGCAGTTTTTTCTTATGACTCTAACCGGAATTACATTTTACTTTGCATTTGCATATTTTGTTCGGCATCCGTGTCTATATTCATCCATGTAGGCGTTTTTGAATTTTATTTCAATTTTCAAGCATCATAATTGTCAGACTTCATGTTAATGAAAATCAACTGATTGTCAAGGACAAAAGAACTCGTTTTATTTTCTATACATATGAATTTGCCAAGTTTATCCAACAGAACTCCTCAACTACGTAAAATGAATTTTAGTATTTAAACTAACAAGGCTTTATTCAGCAATATATGAACCTATCCCTCACAGGAAAATTTTCTCTTGTGTTCTAAGCAAAAGTAATGTTAGGCTACAAGCAAAAGACAAAATACAAGGACATTTCCTAAAATATAGTAAATAATGCAATATTAAATTGAAAAACTATATAAAGTCGTTTGTCTAACCTGTTTCCACCCATAATTTTTAATAGAAAATGATGAAAGACAAACATTTCGTAAATGATAGCATGAAGGTGTCTTTGAAAGGTGCTATCGTTTAGTTGCCCTTTCTACACAAAGTTATTTCTAAATTACCACTGATTGCGTGATGTTACTCCCCAAGTTGCACAGGAATGGGAGCGTTTGTAACAAAGTATGCAAACTTTATTTCACAAAGGTTTTGAGAGAATATGGTTTTAAAATTATGAACATTTAAAGTAATGCGTAGTTTCCTTCGATAATAAACAGATTAATAGTGACAGAAAAAGCCGTTTTAGAAGGTATAACCTTTTAAAAAATACTACTGTGATCATTAGACAGAAAAACATCACGTTACAAATTAGGAAGATAATTAGTTCAATTAGGTCTGCCTTTTCGTTTCATAACTATGAGAATTTCATCTTTTTCTTGTTTTGAGATTTTATCACGTGACAACTTTTCATGTTCTAGCAGTTATTCTTCATTAAATAATAATAATAATAATAATAATAATAATAATAATAATAATAATGAGGACTTTGTATAGCGCCTAATCTTTAGAAGCTCTAAGCGCTTTACAAAATTAGACAACACCTAAAACAAAAAACATATATAATTACATGATTGCATAAAAACAAACACCTTGAAATTAGAAAACATAAAACATGCTGAAAATATTTAAGGTAGGAAACATTATTAGGTCTTTAAGTTTGCAGTCGAAATAGATGAGTTTTGAGAGCGCTCTTGAATGAGATCACTGTGTCTTTGTGTTTAAGTTCAGTGGGCAATTCGTTCCACATTGCAGGGCTTGGTATGCAAAATAACTTTGTCCATATGACTTCGTTTTCATAGTGGGAATAATGAGTGTACAATTGTCAGAAGAGGAGCGTAAGTATCTTGCTGGTGTGTACACATGGGTGAGGTCTGATATGTATGTTGGATTGGAGCCCGTCAATGACACGTAGCACAGAGAACACATTTTGCGTTTGATTCTGGATCGAATGGATAGCCAGTGTAGGATACAGAGCAGGGGAGAGGTGTGCTCTGTCGTGGTACTCTAAGGATTATCCAAGCAGCTGTGTTTTGAACTTTTTGAAGTTTTTGGAGTAGATATTGAGACGAACCAGACAAAACTGAGTAACAATAGTCCAATCTTGAGAGTACTAAAGAACACACAAGTGTTTTAGTGGCGTCAACTGAAAGATACTTGCGAATGGAGCTGATGCGTCTCAGCTCAAGATATGCAGCCTTGCATATGTTCATGACATGTTGGTGCAATGTGAGAGTACTGTCGAGAGTAACACCTAGGTTTCGTACTGACTGTGTGAATTTAATGTTGGTGTTGCTGATATTTATTGTCTGAGGTAAAGGATGTGAATGAGAAAGTCTTTTCGTTGTAATCAAAATGGCTTCAGTTTTATCATCATTCATCTGCAGCTTGTTACATGTAATCCATGATTTCACATCAGAAATGCACCTCTCTACACCTTGGATGGTAGCATCAACTTCAGTTGGGTGGCTAGATTTGTATATTTGGGTGTCATTAGCGTACAGTTGGTGAAACACTGGATGATGATCTATGACACTTGAGAGCAGCTGAGTGTACAGAATGAAGAGAACAGGTCCAACAATAGACCCCTGTGGAACACCACAACATAGATCAACTGGGCTGGAGTGTATTCCATTTGCGGACACAATTTGTGTCCTATTGATCAAGTAGGACTTGAACCACAGCAAGGCTGTATCATGAATGCCAAATACGTGCTGGAGACGGTGAAGTAATATATCATGGTATATTGTGTCAAATGCTGCAGACAAATCAAGGAGGGTGAGGACTGTAATCTTTCCGCTATCCAAAGCAGAGAGAAGGTCATTAACTACTTTCAGAAGAGTAGTTTCAGTACTGTGGCAAGGGCGATATGCAGACTGTACATTGCTAAAAAGACTGTTTGGATTCAGATGAGTTACAAGTTGGGATAGAACAACTTTTTCTAAGATTTTTGACATGAATGGGAGATTAGAAACTGGGCGGTAGTTCTTTAAATCGTCATGGTCGAGTGTTGGTTTCTTCAGCAGAGGCTTTACAATGGCAGTTTTGAATAATGATGGGAATTCCCCGTATGAGAGAGAGAGGTATTAATAACATCAGTTAGTGAAGGCAATATTGAATCTACGCACTCAGGCAGCAGTGATGTTGGAATTGGATCAAATTCACATGACTTTGGTGCACTCTTCATCACGATTGTATGTACTAAATCCATAGAGACAGGTTCAAATGCTGCTAACGGTTGCCGCTGTAATTCTGTATTGCAACTGTATGGTGACGACGTCTCACTTGAAATTGTGTTGTCAAGCTTATCGCTAATTTTTTGTACTTTGTCACGGAAGTAATTTGCAAACAGGTCCGGAAGGTCGACTGGAGAGAAGGTGGTTGGAAGTGGTGTACATTTGTTCCTTGACATTAGCTTGCTAGAATCTTGAAGAGCTCTTTGCAGCTGGAACTTTTCGTGATCTGTAGTGGGCTGATTTTGCTGCATGGACTATATTTGTGACGTTCTTAGCGGCTTCATAGATTTGCTTATGAATAGTGAGTCTGGTGGAAAGCCAAAGCCTGTCAGCTTTACGGCGGTCTCTTTTAGCAGTGCGAAGCTGGTCCATAACACTGCTATACCACGGAGAACACGTTTGAATTGATACTCTGCGCTTTGTTGCTGGGGCATGTTTGTCAAGCAATGAACGCAGGCAGTTATCGAGTTGTTCTGCTGTAGGAGGTGAGCAAGTTGATAGGTTTGCTTGGATGTCATGCATGAGTTGGGTTCTACTTATCATGCGGAGGTTTCTCTTAGTAGCAAACAAAAGTTAATTGTTAGGGACTGATACGTCAAGATGGCATATAATGCAGAGATGATCTGACGCAAGTTCGTGGGATACCAGGGAGGACCGTAGAATATTATCAACAGGTCTATAAAGAATCCAGTCTAAAATGTGACCATGTTTATGGGTGGGTTGGTTAACTGACTGTTTGAGGTTGAAAACATGAACGGAATCTAGGAGTTTTGATGTGTATGGGTTTCCAGGACAGTCAAAGTGAAAGTTGAAATCTCCAAGGATAATCAGGTTGCCACCTATCCAATTTCCATACTCCAGGAGATTCGGAAACTGCCCTAAAAAGAGAGATTCTGTCAGCTTGTTTTTTTCTACTAGGAGGAGGGCTGTAGAGGCAGAAAAGAATGACTGATCTTTGTTCCAGTGTGAGTGTGGTTTGAAATAGTTCAAACTATGTTTGGTAGAAACTGAAGCTTGTGGTGTGGTTAAGACGTTTGATCATGGAGTTCTTTGCGACCTCCGCGAGAGTGGCGGAGAACGACTTGATGGAGTAACCGGTGCGTGTTAGATCCGCGCACTTGGGCTCATCGCCTGATGCTTTTAACCATGTTTGTGTAAGGAAAAAGACGTCGATATTCTGATCGTAGATAAAATTAACTATTTCTGTGCGCTTTTCCGGTGGTCCCACTGATCGGGCATTGAATAATGCGATACGCAGTGGTATCTCTTGGATAGTTGACACAAAGGTTGACGATTTAATAGGGATTTGAATTAGGTTATCTAAATTAACGGCCGAATTTTTAAATTGCTGAGCCAGAGAGGCAGATACCTGGAATTCTTCTTCCTGTTCTACGCCGGCCAGCTTTGAAACAACATTTCTTTTTTCCGCTTCCGTTTACTTTTAAGTAATGATGAATGTATTCCCAGGTCGTTTAGTCTAGTGCACAATGTAGTGTGGAGAGCCAAGGAGTGGTCATTTAAAGCGGTTAATGAGGGTCCATCATATCGTAAACGGGTGGACTGGCGAGTATCACGTGATTGCGGTTTGTTCAACAACAAACGATGTTGTAGCAGTGGAGCAAGGCAGCTGAGAAAAAGTCTAATTGTTCTCGTTTCCAAATTAAGGAGATGAAGAAACACATACGAACGAAACAAATTATGCATGATGAACACAATAACGTAGACGAAGAGAGACAACAAGCACATAAAAAACGGTACCAAAACAAAACGGAACAGCTGCTTCAAGCCGGTTAAGCGATAGCGGCCATCTTGTTCCAGTCCCTGCCTCATCGTTGTAAAAATGGAACAAATGAAAGAAAAAACGAAATCGCTTTACAAACTATGTGTTACACATCATACTCGTTCGAAATCTATGCTTATAACTATGGTGACATACCAACGATCTTATACAGCAATTTTTATTTCTTCACCATGTCCCAATAGATGCTTTATTCATTTCGTATATTTTCTCGCTATATCTAGAACAATTTTTTTTTTTTTTGAGATTTCCCAAGTGATCATGGAGCTAATTAATCCTGACAATAGCAATAATTGCTCCTTTCGGATTGCTACCTTTCAATGAAAATGACTTGTAATAAGGACTTACTCGTAATCAACAGAAGCATCTGTTCCATTACAACTAACTGCGTATATTCAAATCATTTCACAAAATGTATGATTCAGATCTGGTTTCAAAGCTGGCAGATTCTATTCAGTGTCCGTGATATCACAGACATGACTGTCATGTTGAATGTTAACCATTCACGAACAATCTTCTGATTGCCATGGATGAAGGAAATTTTGTTTGATCTAATTGATGAATGTGGTTTTTGGTTCAAAATAATAGGGATAACTACGTATACCTCAAATGTTGACTGGTTTTAACCGAGTCTGTGACATACATCATGTTGGTTAGTTTTAACGGCACTTTTGATACACTATAGTCCATACCTTCCCAAGTAAATAACCACTGCGCGACTTTTCGAAGGACATGCCGATATGACATGAACGGGTTACAGAACCAGCGACCAATGGATTGCGAGTCCGACGGCTCTACCAATAAAAACTACAACTATTTTTATGACAACAGATAAATATACCTCGTTTCATGCATATTGTCATATTAATACGTTTCAGATTATTGAAAGTTAAAATAACGGAGTTTAACCTAAATTAATTATATCAGTATTCATAATGAGAAATGGAGATCGCATGAACTTTAACTAATTTCAGCACCCCAAGCTCACATACTGCAAGATTAAAAAGGTTCTTTAAGCACACTTTTGCATATACCGTCATCTGAAATTTCAGAACTTATTTGAGATTGGAATAACAGCATAATGAAACCTATGAAATATGACATATATTATAGTTCACGTGTCTCGTTTCTTCCCAAACATTCAGTGTATATTGTAATTGTATGAAAGGAAACAAGCAAGAACATCTAAAACAAGAGAATATTTATGCCAGCATTAAGTCTTCTGAAAAAGGTGACCGAAAGGGGAGATAATCGCACAAACATGGTGTAAACTTACTATAAATTCCCTGACTGTTCTGTCCGCCATGTTTAGAAATAGAAAAACGACACAACAAAGGACACAATCTGAATTTTAATAGAACAGTTAGATCATAAAAATATTTTTATCTACAAAATTTAATAGATCTGTGTACATATCAGAAAAAGACTCTTCAGTATTACCTTTGCATCATGAGCACTGAATAACTCCAGTGATTGCATGACATTTCTGAGCCAATTTTTTTAATTTCGTGAAAGATTTTCAGCCATACGATGAAACCAATAGGCGAATCAGTGATGACGTGTATTTACAAACCCTTTGAGTGACTGTGCAAAACTCCATGCTTACAAAATCTGGATATAACAAGTACATAACGTAATACGGATTTGTTTTCCCCTGGAAATGTTTATAAAAAGGCAATAAAAATGAACAGATTTGCTTTTGCACCTGTAATAAGAAGCCAATAAATGTTTTCGTAATTGATTCTTAAGGAGGCTTAGACACGCAATAATAAATAAATCAGACATGCGACAGACAAAAATTGAAGCAGCAGCGTGTAAAGTTTTCTGTGGTACTGTATTTCATGAATATCATCTATTAGTGAATAATAAATGCAGTTTTAAAAAAATTCAATAACAAACCGATAATCATGTTTTAATACCTGTGTAATAAGTACGTCATTCTACGACCTTGCAATACAGTTATATCGAAGATTTGAAACTAATTAGATCACTATGTATCACGTGACCAGAGAACGTTGAAGAGATACTACACGAAGAAATAAGAGCCGAAGCAGATATGATATGATAACGTTTCCGTTGCAATTAAAGTCCTTTTATCACAAATTCGATACCGATTTTACTATATGAAAGGCCATTTTACACGCAGGTAGTCTCATCAGACAACGTAAATGCGTTTTAGTCAGATAGAAGGAGTGCTTAAATGTGCTCTTACTGCTTGCAAGTCATCCATATTGTATTGTAATTAAAGCAGTCACGTGGCATCAACTTCAGCCCGTTCTTACGGGATAAACCCATGATATATCCAATGTGTAATGCAAAAAGCACAAAACGTCGTAACTGTAGCTATGCTATGATATCTTTACACTGATTGCAATGTGTAATGCAAAAAACACAAAACGCCTTGTCAGTAGCCGTGATATTTCTACACTGATTGCAATGTGTGATGCAGAAAGTACAAAACGCCGTCACAGTAGCCATGATATCTCTACACTGATTGCAAAGTGTAATGCAAAAAGCACAAAACGCTGTCTGTAGCCGTGAAATGTCTACACTGGCTGCAATGTGTAATGCAAACACCACGAAACGCCGTGTCTGTAGCCTTGATATCTTTACACTGATTACAATGTGTAATGCAAAAAAAAAAAAAATAAATAAATAAAAGAAAACCACAAAAAACGCTGTGTCTGTAGCTGTGCTATCTTTACGCTGATTGCAATGTGTAAACAACTCTAAAAATACTTGATGAAAACGTGGACTCTAAGTTTTAAATAGTATTTTATATGATACATATAAAACGTATTTCATATTCGTTAAAAGTTAACTGAATAAACTTTTTCAATTTACTTTTGTGTGACAGAGGTTTGTTCTTATACTTTTGCCTTAAGCAAATTGGAATGTGCGGTTTATGAAACGATCACGAAAATGCGAAACACAAATGCATAAAAATGATCGAAAGACAACTGTTATTGTCGAGCTTCAGAAACTATCAACGCTCTATAGTTGTATATATGATAATCGGCAGTTTGAACAAGCCGTAAAATGTAAATGTCTTGAAAATATCAGGACAAAGGTTAAGATTTAGTAACTATTTTGTTTGAAATGGAGGTATCACATTGACGAATTTGCCTTTTTTAATTTGTAATTTTAAAATTTCATCATGAATCTTTTTGTTCTTAAACTTTTTATTTAGATGAATTTACCAAATTTGATCATGTTATACGTTACTGTATCCAGCCTAATTTATAACATCGTTACTGTATCCAGCCTAATTTATAACATCGTTATTGTATCCAGCCTAATTTATAACATCGTAACTGTATCCAGCCTAATTTATAACATCGTTACCGTATCCAGCCTAATTTATAACATCGTAACTGTATCCAGCCTAATTTATAACATCGTTACCGTATCCAGCCTAATTTATAACATCGTTACTGCATCCAGCCTAATTTATAACATTGTTACTGCATCCAGCCTAATTTATAACATCGTTACTAAATAATATCCGATAAGAAGGCTTTGGCCACCATTAATATTTACTTCAGTGGTGAAGTAAAAAGGAAAAAAAAAAACTCCAAAGCTTTTAAAGCTGGACACAGACTACCTGGTTTTTCTAATTTAGCGTTACGTTCACAGAACTACATTCTATAATGCTCCGAGTTCTATTTTTCTTTTTTGTAAATATTTTCCATGCTTCGGTTTAAAAAGAAGTGTTCCAATTGGAAAGTTTCATTGTTTTTGAAGACAAATTTGATATACCTCAATTTACTGTACCATCTAGTCTGTGGTTTTATGTGGTTAATGCTAATTTTTAGCACTTGAGAAACAAAACATGGCGGCCATTGTATTTCGCGGAGGAAGAACCCAGGAAGAGATTAAGAAGAGCCACCGACCCACAAGAAGCTACTAGCAAGCTATCTCATGTTTCCACATCGGTCAAGCCGAGACTCGAACCCATGCGGACAGATGTGACATATGTGAGTGATATGGACAGAGTTATGCAAGAACATACTTAAGACCTAACAATGTTTCCTTACCTTAGATATTTTCAGTATGTTTACTGTTTTCTAATTTCATGGTGTTTGTTTTTTGTAATCATATAATTATATATGCTTGTCTAATATTGTAAAGCGCTTAGAGCTTCTAAAGATTAGGCACTATACAAAGTTCTCATTATTATTATTATTATTATTATTATTATTATTATTATTATTATTATTATTATTAGATGGAAAGGCTAGTGCTTTAGACCACTCAGCCATCCGGAGCACCTTTGTACCATGTAGTTGGCACTTAAGCAAAACTATTATTCAAACAAAATTAAAATATTGATATACGAATATTTAATACACACAAATATGCAACTGCCTTGGTTATCAAGTTTAGGTTTAGTCAGTGGGCAAGTATCGTATTTAAAATGTCTATCCTGTCCAGGCAATGAAGACGCAGTAGTATGACCCATTCTAATAGACGCAGCTGAGGTGACAACGATGGCTAAGTTTTTGTCTTTCATTGCTCCATAAAACTTGAACGAAACATACTTGGTATTATAGCGGAATACTCCCTTGGCTACACTACCCCGAGTCTCGCTATCTCGGATTCTTTAGGATAGGTCTTGTATTTGAAGTGATATCGTGTTCTTTAGGATAGGTCTTGTATTTGAAGTGATATCGTGTTCTTTAGGATAGGTCTTGTATTTGAAGTGATATCGTGTTCTTTAGGATAGGTCTTGTATTTGAAGTGATATCGTGTTCTTTAGGACAGGTCTTGTATTTGAAGTGATATCGTGTTCTTTAGGATAGGTCTTGTATTTGAAGTGATATCGTGTTCTTTAGAACAGGTCTTGTATTTGAAGTCATATCGTGTTCTTTAAGATAGGTCTTGTATTTGAAGTGATATCGGGTTCTTTAGGATAGGTCTTGTATTTGAAGTGATATCGGGTTCTTTAGGATAGGTCTTG
>JAECUM010046948.1:0-17020 GCA_016617855.1 Megalonaias nervosa | reverse complement strand
TTGCCTACATCTTCAGTTCACTCTTGTGATATTTAATAATGGCGTATTATTTTCTATAGATGTGATTATCTAAGTGGAATGTGTGTTTCTTTGAATCTTTCTTAAGGAAAATATACCGTAAAAACAAACGTAAGTGTCGTGATATTTTTACAGTAGGAATAACATTCTCTCTCTCTCTCTCTCTCTCTCTCTCTCTCTCTCTCTCTCTCTCTCTGTGCCATAGTAGTTTTGATTGAAGTCCTAATGGTATTTGTTCCCGTTTGAAGATACCTCTCCAAAATTGTGATCAGTAGTCACCATAATTATGTGAACTCTTCCGTTTGTCATGTAATTTTTTTCTCAAAAAGTTACACACGTAAATTGTAAATCAGTCAGTCTTTGGATGAAATAAAATCTTGGGTTGACGAGCTTGTACAATTCAGGTATCTTAGCTTTATCCTTATTTTGGCACTGCAATGTGTCACAGAAATTTTTTTTTCTAGCATTAGATTTACCGTTTTTCAGATAGGAAACAAACGCACGACTTTTTCAAGAAAGACGCGAGTGACATTGTACTGTATAACCCTGCCTATGGTTAACTCTGAATTCTAAAACTAAAACATGCGTTCAGAAAAATGTAACAATGTTTGACCTATTTTCTCTCAGTTCAGACTGTCGATAGAACAAGGCGCGTTTTGGTGCTGCTTTTTTATTATTATTATTTTTTTCCTGCCCTTAGATTTGTGAAAACTCTTCAACATTGTTTGTAGCGTGTGCTGCGAAATACACATCTCTTAAATTTGGAATATAGAGCAAATGTTAAGCAGTCAGTCGACAATAAATATTACACTACCTTTTTTATGAAATTGATAAAATGAATGAAAACAATGAACATTTTTCACATAGAATGTATGGTTGTCTTCATTATCTTTGTCCTATAATACCGCGAAAAATAACAGAACCAAAAATGGTGTGCTTCTTTTCTGATTTTTTTTTTACCATTCTTTTTGTCCTTCCGTAATGCTAATTCTGTCTGCCCATCTCTCAAAACACTAGTCTCCAGACTTACTGTCACCCAATGCAGTAACACCTGTGTGCGTGCGTGCGTACGCGCGTGTGTGTGTGTGTGTGTGTGTGTTAGCTTTCGCTTACACACATATCATTTGTACAAAAATTTTATAAACAAAGAAATAGCAACCACCGACGTAAACCATTTAATTTCACCGTGTAGATGTATGTCATCATTCTCAACTTTTCTGCAAGTCACTTTTGGGGCTACTAGATTGTAAAAAATAATCTTCATGAGATACCAAATGAATTTTTTTCGTTGGTCTTGTTGGTTCCTATCCACAGACACGAAAGCGAATGCATTAAACTTTATATAGAAATGAAACAGGTGGCATGACGTCACAGTACTTGCTACATTGTTGCAAGTGTCCGGTACCGTGACGTCACCCTACCTGTTCCATTCCTCTTGTCGCTATACAAAATTCCCATTGTCCGTATAGTACCCCAATAAACACTCACTCCTTTATTGTTGTGTGTGTGTGTGTGTGTGTGTGTGTGTGTTAGCTTTCGCTTACACACATATCGTTGGTACAGAAATTTAATAAACAAAGAAATAGCAACCATTGACGTAAACCATTTAATTTCACCGTGTAGGCGTATGTCAATCATTCTCAACTTTTCTGCAAGTCACTTTTGGGGCTACTAGATTGTAAAAAATAATCTTCATGAGGTACCAATCGAATTTCTTTCTTCGTTGGTCTTGTTGGTTCTGTCATTCTATCAGATTACCACCGTTTCTTCTCTCTCAATCTCTTAGTCTCACTCTGTATTACAGACTGTAATGCAAATGGTATTGGATATGAGACAATCATATCTTCAAGATCGCTAGTATAAAGTTCTACCAACACATTTTGAAAAGTGTTGTGTGACACGGATCGTCATTGTCGCTTTTTGTCTTCTTTCTCCTTGGAAAAGTGTCATCGTTTCATCTTGATTACAAACTTTGACTAAGTTTTGCACACTACTTGAACTCTTTACATCTCACGGTATAGGTGTAAGCCATCGTTCTCAATTTTCTTGAAGTGCATTTTTGCGTCTCTCAAATGGCAATAATAAAATTTCAGGGGACGAACGAATTTCTTTTGGGCTGAATCAGGACTCTCTTGGTTTTGTGACAGAAGTGGAAAACATTGATTAAGGCTCGCTCATGTCGTTTTCGAATGGATTAGAACTAACACTTCAGTTCCTCTGTGTGTGTGTGTGTGTGTGTGTGTGTGTGTGTCTGCCCTCGTACGTTTTGTGTGTTTGTGTGGGCTCGTACGTTTGTGTGTATGTGTGTGTTTTATCTTAACAAAAAAGACCTTGTCCCTACACTATGTGGATAGTATATAATGTGGGGTTTTTTTTCCTTCCCTTCTGTGTTGATAGTAGGTATTGTGGTGTTTTTCTCTTCTCCCCTTCTGTGTGGATAGTAGATATTGGGGTGTTTTATGCGTTCGCGTCCGTTTGTGAGAATAGTATATGTGGTGTGTTTTTCTTCTCTTCCCGTCTGTGTGGATAGTAGATTTTGGGGTGTTTTATGCGTTCGCGTACGTTTGTGTGGATAGCATATAATGTGTTTGTATGCGTTCGCGTACGTTTGTGTGGATAGTATATGCGGTGTATTTTTTTAATTCTCTTCCCGTTTGTGTGGATAGTATAGTGTGTTATATGCGTTCGCGTTGTTTTGTGTGGATAGTAGATATGGGTGTGTTTTTCTTCTCTTCCTTCGTTTGTGTGAATAGTATATGTGGTGTGTTTTATGCGTTCCCGTACGTTTGTGTGAATAGTAGGTATAATGTGTTTTTATGCGTTCCCGTATGTTTGTGTGGATAGTAGGTATGGTGTGTTTTTATGCGTTCCCGTACGTTTGTGTTGATAGTAGGTATGGTGTGTTTTTATGCGTTCGCGTACGTTTGTTTGGATAGCAGGTATGGTGTGTTTTATGCATTCCGTACATTTGTGTGGCTAGTAGGAATGTAGCGTTTTTATGCATTTGCGTACGTTTGTGTGGATAGTAGGTTTGGTGTATTTAATGCGTTCGCGTCCGTTTGTGTGGATAGTAAGTATGGTGTGTTGTTTTTTTTTTTCTCTTCCCGTTTGTGTGGATAGTATATGGTGTGTTTTATGCATTCGCGTACGTTTGTGTGGATAGTATAGTGTGTGTGTGTGTGTGTGTGTGTGTGTGTGTGTGTGTGTGTGTGTGTGTTTATGCGTTCGCGTTCGTTTGTGTGGATAGCACGTATGGTGTGTTTTATGCGTTCCCGTACGTTTGTGTGGATAGTAAGTATGGTATGTTTTATGCATTCGCGTTCATTTGTATGGATAGTAGGTATGGTGTGTTTTATGCGTTCGCGTACGTTTGTGTGGATAGTAAGTTCAGGGCCATTCCACTGCCTCGAAAAGATTTATTCTTTGTTGCCTACAAATTTTTTAGTTGTTGTATAATTTATGTTTAACTCTTAAAAACATTATTCTCTTACCTAAATTTTTTTTTAGTCGGTTGTATGATTTGGGTATGATAGACTGATGTTCATCAATCTATGGAAATGAACGCGAATGCATAAAACATACTATACTATCCGCTGACACGAACGCGAATGCATTAAACTTTGTATAGAAATGAAACAGGTGACACGAACGCGAATGTATAAAACATACTATACTATCCACTGACACGAATGCATAAAACCTTGTTTCGAAATGAAACAGGTGACACGAACGCGGATGCATTAAAGATACTATACTATCCACTGACACGAAAGCGAATGCATAAAACTTTGTATAGAAATGAAACAGGTGACACGAACGCGAATGCATAAAACATACTATATTATCCACTGACACGAACGCGAATGCATTAAACTTTGTATAGAAATGAAACAGGTGACACGAACGCGTATGCGTAAAACATACTATACTATCCACTGACACGAATGCGAATGCATAAAACATACTATACTATCTACTGACGCGAACGCGAATGCATAAAACTTTGTATAGAAATGAAACAGGTGGCATGACGTCACGATACTTGCTACATTGTTGCAAGTGTCCAGTACCGTGACGTCACCTTACCTGTTCCATTCCTCTTGTCGCTATACAAAATTCCCATTGTCCGTATATCGTCCCAAGGTAATATTTTGTCGGTATAAATCTTGTCCGTATCTCGTCCCGGGGTGGGTGGGTCTGTAATGTATTTTCCAATTGTCCGTATATTGTCCCCATATACTGCTGGGATAGCACTCTGATTATGAACAAATGACTAAAAATTATTGTAATAGTGATGTCCCATTTCTTTCCATTAAGTACCCTGCAACATTCAGCAGTGAGTGTTTAAAGAATAACTTATAATAACAAAAATCCATACCTACTTGTCCACAGACTATGATGCATTGCACTGCAATATGGAGTCTGTATGTAGTGAAAAGGAAATGTCACTTACACTTATGATTATTCCATTTAGTGGCAAGAAGTGGGTTTTGCATAAAACTTGAAGAAATTGAACATGAATTGGGGTATTTTTTAAATTTGTATTACATAATGTTTGCAAATTGATCTGTCAGTCCTGATCAACCTTGACACAATAGTTCCTACAAAAAGGTAAGGAAGCCTGTACTGGTCATAAAGAGCATTTTATGATGAAGACAATTACACTCGTACATGTATTTCGGTAACAACAACAACGTAAACAACAACAACAACAATAATAATAATGACAATAATAACACAGTTTTTACTGACAAACAGTATGATCCCCAAAATGAACAAGTTGGAATATTTTTCTCCTATGTCTTTATGTATATGTTGTACATCTGTATTCCACCAAAATTGGTAATTTTAGTTTTCTGTACTGTATTAATTATTGAGTCTTGATTTTAAATCACTGACCACTTTCTCTGTATCCTTAGCATGGGTTAAAGGCAAAATGTACCAAATATAACACTGGTCTAAAATTTCACCTCTAGCCACATTAGGCTGCCTCCTTCTTGTATCATATTTTCTAAAGCACCCCATATCTTTGCAAATGACCGCACTGTACAACGATAAAATCCAGTTTGCCCGGTATTAAAATGTTACACACAAATCAATATCAATAACTATTTATCAAAATACCGAAAACTTTCATTAAATCACCACTAATATGGATATAATTAATTATAAAAAAAACAACCGGTCAACTCTTTCCCCACACGTGGCAATTTATTATTAAGTACTACACCGATTCGAATTTTACAAGACTTTGCATGTTTATATGGATCCACGTCAAAGGTAGTGGAGTCATTGTAAATTTCCTCAATAGGTTTTGCTTTATTGTTTTTGGCAATATTTGCTGAGAATTTCTCCCAGTGATTGCGCTGCTTTCCTTCTGCAGTATTGTCATGCATATCGTAATAGACATTGAGTGTGGATGCCATTGTTATATGATAATGCTGAAAGCTACTATCTTTGCGAATTTCTTAAATGTCATCACAAACGTATTACTAATTCCATTATCTCCACTAGGTACTCTAGTCAACGTCAGCGACTTCAAGTTTTCTCGCACAATATCATACAATGATTTTTCGCGCTTTTTCATATAAGCTTGACCAGGAGTATATCATTATTGTTCCAGCAGAATCACAAAGTTAATGAATTTATCATGATGCTCCTTATACTTTTTGGATCGAAATAGCGACTTAAGGTAATTTTTTTTTAAAACACTCCAATGTTCGGGTAATACGATTCATGGATTGGATATACTCGTAAATTCTTTCAAATAGCTATGGTATCGATCTGTGAACATTGGCCATTATATATATATATATATATATATATATATATATATATATATATATATATATATATATATATATATATATATATATATATATATATATATATATATATATATATATATATATATATTCTTACATAATCTCTACGAAATAAATTGTTGCCACAATATTCTGACACAGTCTCTGCAAAATATATTGTATAGCAATAGAGTCACAATCAGTAGAAAACATTGACGAAGAAAACATTCTCCGTGAAACATTTAGTATATTCACAACCAATATAAAGCTTTCTCACGCAAAGAAAACATTCTCTATGAAATATATTTCATATTATAGTTATGATCAATAATAAAAAATCCTGCTCCTTATATATTCCAACACAGAGAAACGGCCTCGGTATAATCTATTTTGATTAGCTTAGCTGCAATCTGTAGTGCTCGGTAGGTACAGCAGACAATTGGCCTGACTACATCATCTAGTATAGTAACTTCGCTCGTGGTTCCCTCATACGAGGGTCACCTATAGTTGGTGAGCACTTGCGTGAATGATGCACTTGCGTGTGATTCAAGATAAAATCATGGGGTATGGAAGACGTTGACCTATATATAAAAAGCAACACCTGTTTGATTGCTCTGATAACATAGGAGTTATTATCAAGATGGGATCAAACAAGCCGGCGCTGATTAATATGACAAATAACACATATTCTATTGCTTTTGATCATGACGATAACCCGCACTTATCATAGACATCAATAACGTGATAATTAAAGATAAATTCCGTAAAACCTGTTTGTCCTTGGTATAATGAATAATTAATTTAAGCAATTGTTGTTTTATTAAGAGGATTCTTGTTTATGAAATTCGACACTTGTGAATAAACAATTATATAATATTTGAGAAACTGTAAAAATTTGGAATTTAATTTAAGTGAAATGCTTTTGCTTTCTAGAATTAACACAGTGGAAAATAAATGTATAAAAGATATTGTCTCCATTACAGAAAAGCGATCGCCTTTATATATAAAGATGGAATTAACTGGAAACCGGGTTCCGTGTGTGTGCGTGTGTGTGTGTGTGTGTGTGTGTGTGTGTGTGTGTGTGTGTGTGTGTGTGTGTGTAATTTTTGTTACTCTTGTTTGGTTGGTTTTCTTTTGCATTTTTTGTTTGTTTGTTTCAAATCACAGGCATTACAATCCACGAAAGTCTGCCGAGTCAGTTTTAAGAAACTTAATAAATTAATTTCAAAAGGTACAACATTTTTGTACATATTGTTAAAGATATGTACAAAAATTTAAAATTTTAGATTGGATTCGCATTGGAGAAACGAAAGGCACTTTTGACAAGGGTTATTTACCTACCTGGACCCAAGAATTGTTTCTTGTCACATGGCAGTTGCGTTGAAGTCGCCCTCCTGTCAGTAATTGGAAGATATGAACACAAAAGTATGACGAGGAACCTATTACTTGCTCGAGGTACAACGTGTGATCAAGAAAGACGACGTGCACGATATTAAAGTATTCTCAATGAAAGAACATGTAAAGTTGGAATGGTATAACAAAGTGCTTTGGAAAGGAAATACATCCACTTTTATTCCGTAGATTGCAGCATCTTAATTCATTGACAATAAAGAGAACAAGACTTCATGAACAAGTCTCTAAACACAGTGACACCTTTTGCCACTTCACCTTTACAAGAGCTACAGAAACCAACAAAAGTGGTGAGCATGATGCGGAAAACGTGTTCCTAAAGTTCAAATCGTCTTTTCTGTGTCACATCGCCGTGATTTCTTTTGTCACTGGAGCAGTTACTGCAGGCTTAAATATACGATAAGACGATACATAACTATTTTACCCAGCAGTTCTATCGGTTATCATCTTTCCAATCCCTCGTTGAAATATACTGGCAGTAGACACTGCAACGACAATGGCATCAACAGTAGCAACAATGAGAAGAATCATGGTTACATCAATCCTTTGGAACCGTTAGAAAGTCATCCTTTCATCTCAGAAGACAAGAACAATCGAGCTATGAATAATCAATTTTATGTTTACGAACAAACACATTGTGCAGTTTCACGGCAAAATTGCGTCGACCCATGCAACTCACTGGCAATAGGGTCACTCATAACACTCAAGTCTTAAATATCACCCAGGTCCACCGATAAATACTCACTGAATAAGCACAAGAACACTTTCACAAAAATAGTCCTTACTGTTACGATTCTATGGTCATAAAATAAGTAACAAAAATAAGCGAAAGAAACAAGTTTTGTAAAATGTAACAAATAATTTGTCAAAGTTATAAAATGGAAATTTAAGAGGAACTTTCCAAAATAATCCTAACAAGAGTTCTACACAAGTTCAAAAGAATCCAATGTTCCGAATGAATTCCATATCCTTGAAAGTACTGGTCTATCAATAGTCCTGATATATCAAAATGGCATTCTCCAGAATTCCTTTAAATAAATTCACAATAGTCACATAATAATATTTTAGTCCAATGAGCACGTTATAATTCCAATGAATAACAAATGTCACCTCTGAAGTTATATCTAAAGACAACATTAAAGATATATGCAAACTGATATTAAAATAGAAAATTTGAAATAAGAATCCGAAATAGGAATGAATTAATTGCTCCGTTCTCTCCTTACAGACATACCCCAGAGTCTTTTACGACTGTATATTGCAATATACCCTACGCGACAGACCTTACTGCTCAATCTAATACTTCAAAACACCTACTGACTTGACCAATGTCATAAAATAACCCAAATGACCTACCCATCCAATAGGATAACTTCATTCATTCTAAGAACTTACCTGACCTCATCAGCCATTGAGAAACTACTCTAAATTTGACAACAGATTCAATATATTTGTTGAATTTATCTTATAAACACTTATTTATAGCTCCATATCTTCAACAGAATCTACACCCCTGGACAAAAATTAGCTATATACTGTAATAACATGTTTATAGAGGATCACTACAATTTACAATTGTCACATTCAGATGTTACACACAATATAGATAGAGTTGTGTACCAAAAGTTACACTAAAATATAGACATGGCTATTACAAAAATGAAACACCAGCGGCAGTCAATTACCGACTGAATGTGTATGATACGAGAGTTTCTACAGTGTGTTATTTTGTTACTTGACATCTTGTCAATACGATTTGGAATATCTTCAACGATCTCTTTAGCAAATGGAGCACTCTATTCAAAGAAACGAGAACTGAGGTTTCTACAAAAAGCCAAAGAATGTTGTTGCATCACTAGCAAGGACATTGGCCTTCAAGGTATCCTCCTCACACAAGGCAGATGAAGAAAGAGAGACGGGAAGAGAAACATATATTCCAAAAGCAGAATAAGAACTTATTTCCTCTACGAAACAAAAGGAAGATACTAGCAAAAACAAATGGATTTTATGACATGTTTGAACTTTCACTGCCATTTTTTACAAGAATGTACTAAAGGTAAGAGACGAGCAGCAGGAAGGGTGAATCCTAAAAAATTTTAAATTAAAGATTTAGTTGAAAAATAAAGTTCCTAACAAAAACAAAAATACAAACGTCAATAACGTCAAAACCGAAACCTCTAACCGACCCGAAACTTTCCTATTTGGATTAGCTTATTTTTGTTACTTTATTTTTTGATATTTATGTTGTTTTTTTTGTTTTTGTTTTTTAATGGCGTGTTTGTTTATGTGCCGCTCACACACTTTTTGTCGTCGCCCTCCCTGCTGCTGTGTTTCTCAGTCAAAAATTTTATCGAGACCTACACGATACCTCGCCTAAGGATCAACTATATTTATCGTGATAAATCCGTGTGGGGTAGCTTGTGCTTTTGGAAAGAAGTTTTTGAACTTAATCATATCCATATCCCCTGAACACCAAGTCTGATGAATGTTTCGCAGAGTAAGTGTATCGACTCCATTAAACACAACTAAAATATTACAATTGTCTCTGATCACTTTAGGTATTTGTATATAACGCTGAGTAACATAAATTACGTCTGTATTTTGTGTTTGTCTCGGGAAAATATCCGAGCTGGATTTGATTGTTTGTCTAGCATCACATCATCATATACTACGAGATTATTAGTACGTCCGTCAAGATCATCCACGGATGGAGCTTCATCAATATTGGTGATAAAATCAACAATATCATTATCATCATCTTCATCCAACGACTTCGCTTCTTCATTAAAATCTTTAAGCACATCGTAGCATCTCTGATCATCTACGGATGGTGCCACTAAATATAACTTATCCCACTTGAGCCACCTCATTATCAGATTAAGCAATAACTGCGTCTTACCAGACCCAGATGGAACTATTATAATCGCTCTGATAGAATTTAGTAACGCTGCATGATGCTTGATTGGCTCCTGCTTTCGTGTCGCTGACAAATCAATGACATCCATGGTGTACAAATATAATAAATAATATGAATTTATATTGTGTTCGATGCAGAGCATCCACCCCACCAGTGGATTAACAACAATAACAACAAAAAATAAAAAGAGTGCTCTTACAGGCAAGTGTGTAAAATGTAGTACAAGCAAATACAGATTTATTTCGTCTCGCCTGACTGGGAAAATTACCGGGAACTCCATGGGCTAAATACCCAGGAGAAAAACATCTTCCTAGATATAATTATTCTGCTCCTGGAACCCGACTTGATATCCGACTTGAAGAACGAGACCAACCAAGACCAGGAGAGTATCCAATAAATGCGATTGATCAAGCATGCCACATTCATGATGTTGCGTATAACAATAAAGATTTACAACAACGACATATTGCAGAAGTGAAGTTGATTCACGCGTTAAATTCCATAACAAATAAATCTCTCAGAGAAAAACTTGCTAGCTTCCTAGTAAAATCTGCGATGAAAGGTAAAGTTGTGCTAGGGGCCGGTAATTAATCATAGATAACTATTATAATGGAATCCATTTATTATAGCCCAAGAGGATATTGGAGGGGTAAAGCAGCGATTGGTAAACTTGCTGAAGCAGCAGGTGTCGCACGTTCTGTTGCTGCAAATTGGTTAGCACGAAGGCAATATGGCAAATTTATCTACCACCACCTAAAAATATTCAGTAAGCACATTTTGATGTCAGCACTCCCAATGAAGTTCATCAAGCAGATATTTTGGTTTTGCCACATGATACTATTAAAACACGTAGACGTCAGTCACGCACATACAAACACGCGTTAACTATTGTTGACGTTGCAAGTAGATATAAAGAAGCAGAACATTTATCAACTAAAACAGCGGCTGAGTTGCATCTGCTTTTGAACGAATTTATCAACGCGGTGGTCTACGATGGCCACAGCTACTACAGGTTGATCCTGGCCAAGAATTTCTTGGTGCAGTATCATCTCTGATGAAAAAACATAATGTCAAAGTCAGACGAGGACACACCGCAATTCATCGCGATCAGGCAATCGTTGAAAGATTTAATCGAACACTTGCTGAGCAGTTATTTGGATATCAGTATGAGCAGGAAATATCCACAGATACGAGATCTCGTGAATGGGTTGGAAGATTGCCAAGTGTGATAGCTGCGTTAAATAATGAAATTACTCGCGCAACTTCCATGAAACCCATCAGCGCGATCACAAAAAAATATACCAATACAACGACGTGACTCTTCCTCAAAACAACCAGTATTGGGTAATGTAACTGTAAGATAATTACATGAACCCGGTGAACTTGAAGGTGGTAAAAAAAGAGCAACTGATCCTGTTTGGAGTGTGACCTCACATAAAATTTCTAGGTGGTAAGATCCACGGGTAGACCTACAATCTACAGACTAGATTCAACTGCTCCTCAGCGTGGATTTGTACGTGAACCGTTACAAGTAATTCCTGAAAATACACAATTACCGCCGCCTTCACTTCTGTAAAGGCAGAACACTAACACCCCTACGTCGATTACACTCAAGACAGGTCAGTATCACATTTTGACGTGTGTGACCTAGATTACTATTAATTCCATCCACGGTGAATTGTTTTGGATTATTATTCGAATATTGCCATGACATTATTGTATTACAGCTTGCACAATGATTATTCTATTGTTGTTTCAGTGTCATGATAAAATCGACATCGAGATCTTGACAACATCTTTAATGTTTACATCAGTTATTTCCTCAGTCACCACGCAGTCTGTTACAACTCTCTTCAGCTGAGATATTTTTCTGACTCTCGACACCTCTAGATAGACTACATTTGACCATTCGATCCGATCATCGACAATCCAGATATTTGTATCAGAAATAGTTAATCCCTGTGATGAGTGAATCGTTAAAGCGTAATCTAACGTCCCTGGTGACTTATCCATCTTCAACGCATTTTCAACTGCGCTAACATCAACAACAGCAATATCATTAAGTACAAGTTTTTGTTTCTCATTCGTTTCTGGAATATCGACCTTAATATTTTGCTTTCGTGTATCTGCTGGGCGATAACAAAGCGGCACCGGCAAATCCGAAAATCTTTCCTTATGTAACAGAAATAATTTCTCTTGGAGTGTATCACGAACTATCTTCCGACTTGCTACTATCAAATCAATAGGCTTCCATAAATTCCAAAAATCATTCATCAGAGTTTCTGGAATTATTTCACGCATTATCTCACATTGCATCTTTTCTGGCTGCAGTCTGATCAATCTTTTAAATTCTTTCAGTGGTTCATCAATAGCTCTATGATGATCAGATATCTCCTCATAATAATCTACGAACTTTTTCAGCCATTCGTGTGGAGATGATCCAACAAAAGGTGGAGGTTGACCATGATCACCACACATGATAATCGCAGTATTTCTCGTCAACAGCCAATCAAGAAATATTTTTAATACCTCCAACGATACCGTCGAGATCTCATCCCAAATAACAATCTTAGGAATATGTCTCTCACCCATTCGTTCAGGAGTCCACGTATCTCCCTTCCATCGAAAGAAACTGTGATATCTACACGATTTAAATCCACGTTCGTTCATTTCTCGTGGAAGTCTCTGTGTCGGTGTCAAAACAATCATATCGGCGGATTTATTTAATCGTCGAAATAATTCAATCGCACGTGTTCTTTTACCAGAACCACCGCTCCCGTTGAGATAAACAGTCTTATGACGGGTTACAGGATCAAACACAGATGGAGCCAATGATAATTCCGATAAACGATTATTTATACAATAATTATCCTCAGAAATATAATCAGCAGGTTCAGAGTAATCAAGAATCTGTTCTCGTTTTATTCTCCATTCACACCAAGACGCGTCATTGGAAATTTTTAACTGTTTCAGTGATTATGTGTATTTTTTATTGATGTAAAATGAATCTGTAGCGACCCTAACTGCGGTATCGGAAAATCTGTTTCTCATCGATAATAAATTTATCGAAACATACGCAAGCATCAAAGATCTTAAATGAGTAAACTGCGGAGAATCACCTTCAGCGTAGCTCACGATTGTACCTAATTTAGTTCCATCAGATAAATAAGCATTTTCTTGGCTTATAAAACTGTTTCTTTCGGTTGAATCGGCAATTATAAAATCGAGTTCAGCATCATCGATGATTAGTCTACAATAATGTCGTTTGTGATCATACGATCCCCCTTGCGTAAATTTACCAATTATTTCTCTCCCAAGATCCTTTGCGAGTTTATTTTCATAATCAGTTATATCAGGATTTTCATCATCAGAGTATTTCTTCTGCTGTGGTAACCAAACATGTTTCTGCGGACGATATGATATAACTGCTTCACTGAATGTCGATGACACCAAAATTCCCGTATCAATCATATATCTAACTAAAACTATCTGAACCCAACATTTTTCTGAAAAATGTCTCCCAAACCAAACATAAACAACCGGATGGAGATTCCGTGCTAGCTGGAATGATTCAATACAGGCAAATCCGGTCAGGTCAAAATCTGGTAAGGGTCCATTTTTCGCAACTCTGGTCATCTCGTGTGTTGGATGTCCAAATCTTTTGAAATACTCAGAACATTCTCCGTATTAAAGAAAATTCCAGGATAACATGCAACCATATCAATCGATATAACATCTTTATGATTGTATTTAGTATTCCACAATCCGCCGTGTCCGTATTCGATACAACTGCGTTGGATATCTTCAAGAAATTCCAATTATGTTGGTTTCCATGAATTTTTCTTCTGAGCAGCATGTGCAGTAACTGACGGAACGGTAAAACAATTACTGAGTAATCGTTCGACGGTGATTTCATCGTTCGTGTATTTCAACGCAAGATTTTTCTGGAGAGATTCTGTACGATAAATATCACCATTAGGCCGTACAAACTTATCATAGCGATATTTATCGCTGTTCACAGATTCTGAACTATGAAACAACCACACGGACACAGAGTCACTCTTACTGATATTCTGATAAAATCAAACATATCGCCACAATAGAATTTAACAGTTCGATTTTGTGGAAATATTATTATATCAGAAGTCCACGCGTGAGCGTTTTGAACAATAATTTCTATCGAAGTTCCATTTCTTTTATATTTCGATTCGTATAAAATCTCTCCGGTTAATGCCTTCACTCTTACTGGAAATCTTATTTTTTTTCCAGTTCAGCAACATCTTTGATAGACGCTCCGGTGTCTTTAACTGTTTCTGCCCATTCATTTATTTTTTTACGTCTTAGATCCGTTAAACCATTTCCTCGTTTCGCATTTGTGAAATGTTCTGTAACTCGCACAGCAACACAATTCAGGCGAGAAATTTTCATTGGTAGAAGTTTATCGACGCTAGATTTATCATTCATTGGATATATCGTATAAACAACTGTCGTAACAGGATATGCTCGTTCATAATAAGGTCAGTCAATTCCAGTCAGTATTCCTGGTTTTGAATTTTTATTTATTGTTACAATACCTCCACTGTGACCCTGACGAGACAAGCAAACAAGATCACGTTTTTCTCACCCATGTGACAGAGAAATATGTTTTGCTAACCTTACTTTTCTTATCTCAGTCTAGTTATATCAGACCAGTCGTCTCAGTTATTTTCCGATCAAACAAACGCCAAAACTTTGGGACATTTAACAAAATATTTTTTTGGAGGAGAGAAACTAATAACTTACAAAAAGACAAATAATGAACTTACCAGCCAAGAAACCGTGAACTTGAAACTTCATCACATGGTTATCAGGTAGGGTCTGTATTTGGAGAGTCTTTCATAGGATGATGATTTTACAATCATTATTAATTACAACACAAGTATGTCACAAACAGTTTCACCTCCTCTAAAGAAAAGGAGAATTATATTCGATAGTGATACGGATCTCTAATTACCCGTGAATAACCCAAGCACGGACACACATACTACATGTAAGTTTAATAGCCTATACACAACAACAGAACTGTAGGCCAGTATCGTTTCATTATGTACAAGATAATTTTCTGAATCGGAACTGATGAAAATGAAACATTTTCTTGAAATAAATATTAATTATTTATTGTTATATAACATCCATATATTAAATGTGAAAATACCTCAAAACATTGCAAAGTTTTATGTTGTTTTTTTTTTTTTTTTGCTCACGCATAAAAACTGTGTACTTCGGATGACAAGTCACGCCACAGACCTCATTAACATATTTGTATTAATGTACCGCATGTAAACATTTGCGTGTGAACTATATTGCACAAGTGAGGAGTTCTTTCTCACTTTAAATGATAATATTGGGTGAGAAAAAGAATCTACGTTGGAATTTGGACCGAAATAAGGAAATCCCAGTCGCGGGGTTACATTATATGTCTCCCACTCGGACAAGATTCGTGGGGAGACATATAGAATCTATGTTGGGGTTTGGAGCGAGACAAGGAAATCCCAGTCAAGGGGTTACATTATTTGTCTCCGTACGAGGCTAACTGAGCCCCCAGCTCTGTTGTAGTGTATATACATGTAGTATGAGTGTCCGTACTTGGGTTATTCCAAATACGGACCCCAGCGGATAACCATGTGCTAAACTTTCAAGTTCAAGGATTCTTTGAAAATTTATTTTTCTGTCTTGGAAATATGGCAAGTATTACAGTGAAATTTGCTTATGGATTAATGTGTTGACGGATAAAAGATTCCTTCTGGCTGGTAAGTGCATTATTTGTCATTAAATATTGTGGGTATATTTTTGATTCAACTAGGGCACAGTGGAGATGCTTAACAACATTAGAATAAAGTATGTTTGACATAACCCATTTCTGGCTGTTACTAAGTTTTCTGCAGTTGTAAAGAGAGTTATGAGGCTATGAAGTGTATAGGTCTACAGTCTATGTGCATGGATCAGTGTTTTCTGTCATAGTTCATTGCACACAGCATTGAGAATTTGATCCTATCTGCAGCACATTCAATTTTCAGGTCAGAGTCATTAAATGTAGCTAACAGTATATAATTTGTTTCACACGAAGTATTTAAAACTAGTTAAGTAGCTTTAGCTACATTTAATGACGCTGACCTGAAAATGTACTGAGTCAGGCCTGTATATAGGATAAAACTGACCATGCTGTGTGCAAGGAACTAGCATGGTACCAAAAAGCTCGACATCGTGTGCGTGTGTGTGCCTGCTTTTCTCGAAATGTTTTGTATGGTGTGTTCTCAAAAATGGAGAGATCTTAAGTTACTATGTTGTTTTGTTATATATTTGTTGTTGTTGTTGTTGTTGTTGTTGTTGTTGTTTGATTTTCGAACAACTACGTCAGGCATAGCAAAAGACAACAAAGGTTTCTTTTTTAAAAGTAGTTCTGAGTAGACTGAGACGACCTGTCTGAGACAACCAGACTGAGACAAGAAAAGTAAGGTTAGCAAAACAGTTAGATTTCTCTCTCGCATGGGTGAGAAAAATAATGTATCCCCTTGACTGAGATTTCTCTGTCTCGGTCCAAACCCCAACATAGATTCTATATGTCACGGATTATCCATGTGTCGTCGTCTGTCGCTACGATGAATTTTATTCGAAAAATATATTTTCGTGCAATGTCGAGATAATTAATAATTGTCGCTGCTCGGTCATCATTCATTGTAGCATCGACAACACCTTTGGTGTCGCGTACAATTCTGAATGTTGACCATACATAAGCTGCACCATCATCGCGAAATTCTCTCTTGGCTTCACTGATACGATTGATCAGAGTCTTATTCGTTAAATCAACCAAAGCTGGCCTTGGTAATTGAGG
>JAECUM010046945.1:0-33945 GCA_016617855.1 Megalonaias nervosa | reverse complement strand
ATATATATGCATATATATATATATATATATATATATATATATATATATATATATATATATATATATATATATATATATAATGCATAATGATATTTTGACAGTATTACAATAAGAAAATTAACATAGTTTGTAGATGTTAAACTTATACAGATAAGACAGTAAAATAAAACATTTATGATCCAAGGATTCAATATATCATTAAATCATGACACCAAGAATCTCAATATTCAATGTATCGCTACACCATACACCAAGAGAATCTCAGGATTCAATGTATCACAGTACCATGACACCAAGAATCTTAAGATTCAATGTATCACTATATGTTGAAGTTGTTGATGCAATTGTGTGGTCATTCAACAAAAATAAGGTGACAAGGTTTGCAAATTATATGTGTGCCTGTTATATATGGCTTTTCCACTTTGGACTGTTTTGCCTTGTCTTGAACATATTGCCTGAAAACTATTAATGCCCAGATTTTTGTCATGTTATATTATTGTAACTCTTGGTACATGACCATATTATGTGTAAAATACTGATAATGAACTTGTTTACAAGTTTTGGGTTATTTCCCATTGGTTAGGTTGGTCAGGTGGATTCGTTAATGATGTGGGCTATTGTCAAATGTCATGCAATAAGTAGGAGAAAAATGCATTTTAGACCTGTATACAAGTATGTAAGGAGAGAACTGAGTAATTAATTCATTCCTATTTTGGATTCCTATTTTGGATACTTATGTCATATGTTTCATGTGGTAATATCAGTCTGCAGATGTTTAATGTGTTTAGATATAGTCTGAGTGGAGACATTTGTCCGAATTTTTCATTGGAATTACAAATGCTCATTGGACAAAAATAATATTCTGGGGCTATTGTGAAATTATTCAAAGGAGTAAATCTGGACAATGTCATTATGATATACTGGACGGTTGGCAGATCAGTATATTTGAGGATATGGAATTTATTTGGAACATTCAATTCTTTAGGACCTGTGATAGAACTTTTGGAAATATTTTGAATTTAATTCATAACATAGTCATAACAATCAACAAAAAGAAAGAATTTATAACATCCATTATATTAGTTGACAACAATTAACTATCTTGAGCCAACTAACAAAAAGAGATTCCTGTATAACTGTGGTATGAAAATTCTTGCCCTTAATTGTAAATCCATAATTATCTTCCTTGAATAGAGGCCTAGTCAAATATTCTGACAAAAACCTGATGGTCTTGAAAACCCTGTCCTCCATTCTTATTTTACAATGCACCTACATTATCAAGTCCATATAATGAAGTACATCTCATTTTTTATTTTTATCTGTTTATAAATATGCTGCATATTTTCTTGTCATCATTCTAGGTCACTGTCATTCTTAATTTAATCAGTGTTGTGCAGTTATGGAGTAACTTTTCAACCTGCTGAAGGTCCTCAAAGCTGGAACTAAAATATTGATGTTTGATACTTTATTATTTCACAGTATTGTTCATATACAACTTACGGTTTTACTGATCTTCTTGATTTTCATTTTTAGAGTTCTGATGAGACTTGAGCCAGAATATGAAGTATATTTAACTCAGGGTAAACTTTTCCAGGCTATTCAAGCCAGCCCAGAAAAGTTTTTAAAAAGAAATTAAAAAAAGAACCCCATCTTTCTGAAGTAAACAAAAATTATGTGATGAACAATAATGTAATACCACATCTTCCTGGGCATTAAAGTCAAATTAGTATCTAATGCACTTGTTTCCCTTCTGTTTCTACTTTCTATAATGCTATATTTCATTACTGTACATATGACTTTGTTCACAAAGCTGGTGTTATACAGCTTTATATTTTCAAACAATAATACAAAAGTGTTATGTTAATTTGCACTGTTTGTTTACTAGTTTATAAAAAATGTTTAATTCCTTATATGCTATGGATAATTATATTCTTGACTTGACCTTGTCCAGAATCAAGTGCATTGTCTACCTGACCTGAATCACTGATTTTGGTTTATAAATTGTTTATCTCAACCTGAACTTTGGAAACTCCCATGAACTGCTGGGTCTACCTATTATTTACTACATTTTATATTATAATTTTATCAACAGACCTCTAATTATAACTAAGAGTCTATTTTGTAAACATATGGAACGTTCCAGAATGAAATTTGCCATTAGGTAGTAGTTTTTAATAGAAAATATTAATTGTGACATGAGGTTAAGTAGAGGACTACATAATCTTGTTTTTCAAGAAATTATTTATTCATGCTTTAAGATCTGAGCAGAATCAGTCATATTACTGTTGTTTCCAGTATTTCATTTGGGCTGGAATTTATTTATTCAAATTATTTAATTCAAGTTATTTTACTCTGGAAATACAAAGTACTCAAAAATAACATTCTTTGAAATACAGACTTTAATTTATAGTGAAATTTCAAATAATGATATATTCTTGGATTGTATCATTGTGATTCAACAAATGACTGTTAGCACATCACTATGACACAGGCCACAACAGTCACATCAACACTTCCAGCACTGGATTATTTATTTTTGAATATCACTTAAGTTGATTCAAAACTTCAAATATGAGGACTTGTGTGAGAAATTCTAGGATTATTTTTGGATTTGTTTTGCAGTATTTTAAAATCTTTTTACATTTTTCACTTTGTATTCTAGGGAAATAAATTATTTGTTTAATTTTACAAAACTTGTTGGTTTTCACTCTTTTCTATTACTTATTTTAAGACCAAATAGTCATATTAAAAGTCAATTTGATTCATTGCCTGGTCAAAACATGTATTTTGAAAACACAAGATTAAAGCAAGAAAGCTGCACAAGTTTGTCGTAAGTTAGTGTGTCTGTGTCTGTGTCTGTGTGTGTGTGTGTGCGTGTGTGAGAGAGATTTGGATTTTTAATGTGCCGTTAGAAACTTTTCAGTCATATCACTTTGATGTCCACAGTGTGGCAGTTATGGTGATGTCTACACCTGGGGCATCATGCTGCAGACATGTAGCATCATGTCCCACCCAGTCACATGATCCTGACACCAGATGAGTGCCATGTGAGGCTGCTGCTATCATTTTACAAGTTTCTGGTATGACTTGGACAGGGTTTTGAACCTGCAACATCCCGCATCTGCAGCTGACAATCTAACCACTTAGGCCACCAGAGCGGTCCTAGTGATAAGCTTGTGCAAGCTTGCAGCAAGGTAATAACAAGCCTGTGCAAGCTTGTACATGCATATCATATTATCTTCTCAAATAAGTAACAAGCATGCGCATCCTTATTGTATCATGTTGTTAAATAAGTTTGCAAAATAAGCATGCACAAGCTTGCTGCAAAGTTCCAAATCCAAGCCTGCAGCAAGCTTGATAAATTGAATTGTGGTAGGCTTGCAGTGAGCTTGTAAAGCAAACCTGTATTTTTTGTTTGGGTCTGGTCACTCTGCAAACATTACTAGTCCCATAAAACACACTATTCCCTTGAAATATCATTAATAATAAATTTTCTAACCTTTCTTCCATAGTCTGCTTGGTCACGGAAACAGCCTTTGTCTACAAAATAGACTCTTCTCATAGAAGAAATAAGCTCCTCTAGTTGAATGAATGCTTCATCTACAGACTCTGCTGGAAGTTGACCACTGTATAAATCTTGAAAAAACTTGGGCAGAAAGTACTCCACACTATGGACAAGATCCCTTTTATCACTTTCTTTTGTATCCGTAAAGACAAAGTTCTTGACCCTGACAAGAATACTCTCTCCTAGTTTGGGATTGACAACTCCATCATATTGATGCCATTCATCTGCATATTAAAATATTTCTGTTTTAATTATGAAGCAAATACAGCTCATTCTTGCTAAAATACGGCAACCAGATTTAGTACCAAACCACCATATAACAATAATGACCAAAAACTCATTAACATGACGTGAATGTTAGAGGATCGGTAGGTGGGTAAAACAGAGTGTAATTAATGATTATATAGCTCACCTCTGCGAAACTAGTAGTATCTAGTGGTAACTATCATGCAGAAAATAAATTCTGACTAAAGTAATTATCTCAACAAAACCATGGCCCCTTTCCAAAAGGTAATTTTCTTTACATTTTTCTTTTAACCTGATTATAATTTAAAATGTTCACATTTTAATCAGCCAGTTTTGACATACCAATGACACATACCCACCCACCCACCCATCCATCCATTCCAAGTCTCCAGAAACACTTGCACATGTCAAACATTTCTGATGGTTATGATATTTTGATATTTTGACCTACTGCAACATTTTCCTGTTAGGCATTCAGTTATAAACATCAGTCTTATTCTCTTTCTTGCATTTAAATTCACAACTTCACTGCTAAATAACTGCAATCCCCTTATCTGACATACTAAGTGTGGGATGGTTAATCCTTGCATGACTGGTGCTACAATGCCTTGGTGGAACCACAGTAGCTCATTTGACAGAGTGACCAACTCATAATCTAAGGTCTCAGGTCCAATACCAACCGAGACCAGCATACCCACCCATTTCTCAGCATCATATAACCAATAATATGTTTAAGTGCTATTAAAGCCAACAAAAACAAATATACCATATGGCCTTGAATAGTAATCAAAACTGCTACCTAAACTTAGCTTCACACTTTCAGATTAAGTTGTACACTGCCATACCCAAGTGATCCCCTCTATATATTGAAATGCACACTACCAAGCATCAAACCACGATCTTCACTTCACATGCATTACTAGAAAAATAAATCATATTTAGTCAATGTGTGTCAGGTCAGGTTATGTCTACTACCAAAAGTCACAGTAGCCAGAAACCTGCAACTGTTAACCCACAGTAGACAGCTACATCTGGCTCGCTCTCCCATTGATCAGGTGGCCTAACAGATCTGCTCATACTCCAGGCCCTGGCCATGAAGGCAGACAGCAAGGGCTGCATGGACAGTACAGTGTATCAGCTCAGATGCAGTAGGACCTGATAATCCACTTCATCCAATCTTGTTTTCCAATCCAATGTGTTCAAACATCACGACATTGTCTTCCCACTGGATTCAGAAATGCCTAGATGAAAGCATGGGTGACTCTGCACAGCTTTCCCTAACTTAAATCCAACTCATGTACAAGTCAAGACATCATCTCCCCCCCCCCCATATCTCTATATCCTATGACAATGAGAGAGTGGCAACACAGCAGGAGTGGATATAACAGGAGCTGTGGCTTTAGACCGACATGCAGGCAGCTATGGCATAGGGTTGCTTTTCATTGCAAAGAAGCAGCAGTGGATCTTGGCAGCCCCCTGGTGACTGAGCAGCCCTCTTCAGGATCACACTGCTCATGTCCATAGCATGATGAAAGAACTAGAAAACACTGCCTGCTTCAACTGATCAGCATACCACATATGATGGCGATCCCACCTCAACATTTGAAAATCAACATTTGAAAATCAAACATGTCTGGCAACCAAGTACCTAGAATGTGCAAATGCTAATGGACAATACATCAGCAGATAGAACAGAGAGATGAACAACTATGTTTGATAGTGAACTGGCCAGCTTCAACATCCAGATAATGGCTGAATGGAACTTGCTGAGGAGGGACAACTCTTTGAAATAGGAGTCAGCTATACCTTATTCTGGAGCAGCCAATGTAAACAACAGCAAAGTAAAGCTGGTGTTGAGGTTGCCATCAAATCACAGCTTGTCAGTAAGTTCACAATTCTCCCCATGGATGTCAATGACAAACTCCTGTAAATGAGACTACTACTGTCTGGACAAAGACGTCCAACCATCATCAGCACTTATGCACACACAATGACCAACCCAGATGAAATTATGGACACATTTTGTGACAGACCTTGGGTCTCTTACTGCACGAGTTTCATAGGTAGACAACCTCATTATCTTTGATGACTTCAATGCTAGAGTTGGCACACATTACCAAACATGGCCAGGCATCACGGTCAAAAATGGCTTTGACAAATGCAACAACAGATTCCTCTAAGGAAAAGTACTGAACATGACCTCTTCATCACCAACAAAGTCTTCCACCTACCAAACCACAACAAGATGTTTTGGCTGAGATCATGTTCAAAGCATTAACATCTCACATGGAGCTACATTGTTATCAGGAGAAGAGACAAGCAGAATGTCCGTGTTATGAAGGCAATGAGAAGTTTAGAATGCTGGACTGTCCACAGGCTCTGTCTCCATGATCAATATCCAAATTTAGCCTAACAGATTATCAGAAGTCCACAAACAATTAATGCTAACTGCTTTCATTAACATCAAGGGGACTACATGTCCAACAAATGGAAAAAATCAAAATGGGAAATTTTATTTGCTGTCATTTATACAAACAAAATGAGTACCTGACACAATAAATATGGAACATTGCACTTTTCAATCTTTCTTCAGTGTGTACATCTATGTACACGTGAACAGGCATATCACCATTTGCAGCAAAAATCACTGTGAGCTATCTTGCTTCATTATGCCTGGACAAAATGTTTCAAGTTATACAGAACCAAGCAACAACATGTTTTAAAGCAATTCATTAGTCATTTTTGCTGCCCAAAATTTGTTAGTTTCATTTTTAAAATTTATAACAAAATTAAATTTTACATTAAAATTTAGTCTAAATTTAAGCTTTTACTTAAAATTCTATTAAAATTTAATTTATCAATGTTTTATATTTCAAACATATTTTCAAACAGAAATTATCTTGTATTACAATTTTACTGCATTGAAAAATTCTTATAATTAAGGATATATGGCAAAGTTAGTTTTGGCATCTCAAAAGCTAATGTCACAAAACACACAACCTGTGGAACACCAACACTACATATTTTCTGACAGTTGTCACACACCTATTTGCAATAAAATTTCAAAAAGACTTTGTGAGTTAAGTTTAAATAGGCATGGCATGCAGATATAAAAGTCTGACTAAACTTGGCCAGAAATAATTTGGCCTGACAGGACTTGGGTCACAGTTATACAGTTCTGTAGTCCAAATCTGCTTTTCAAGCATTTTTCCCCTCTCATTTTGGTGGTGATATAAGAGTTAGATTTAGGCATTCTTGGTATAGATTTAAAAGTAGTTGTTTATTCTTTAGAATATGAGCATTATGGTGTGATTGTCTGCATGTATTTTGGTAACAGTGCACAGTGAGTAATAAAACACTGGTGCTGATTCAAAAGTGAAACCTGTGACCCATTGCACAGTGCTTCATTTACACTCCAGCTTCTCCAAATGTATGACGGTTAACCTAAAACAAGAACTTCATCTCTGAAGATACTTCAGATAAACATATGATTTATTAAGATTTGAATACAGTGGAAAGCTCAGTACTGACAAACAAATGTAGAGACTATACAGGAAAATGAATTGTGACTTCAGGCCTGTCATTATGCCCATTAAAATATACTTCATATCATAATAAGCATGCATTCAAATCAATTACTCTCACATATGAAAACATAGATAATCTGCACTGGACTGAAACTTTGTGTTGTCTCTTGAAACTAGACTACAGTTGTGACTTCAGTATGTTTATATGTAACATTTTACCTCACCTCTGATAGACATGGACATGTGCCCAAGCCACACAGTGAAGTATGCTATAAACAGAACACTTGTTAGCTAAATGACCATGTGAATACACCTACCTATAAAGTTTATAGCATCTAGTATATGTTAAGTTCAACATAAATTTTAACCATTTACCAATTTTCTGTACATATCTGTTAGCTACAGAAAGGTTCAAGAGTAAAATCTGATTTTTATAGTTTTATAATTATTTTCACTGACTAAATAAGTTTTAACATATTTAAAATCTTGAGAGAACTCATTCACCATGAAGTCAGTAAATTTGTTAGACCAAACATTATGGCCTTTCTCAGCCTCAATCTACCAGTTTGTTGTCTACATCCACATCATTAAATCATCTAATGTAATGAAATTGGGCCCTAAATGGCTGATGGATTTTATTTAAAGGATAGTCCTACAATGTAAGACATAGCACATGTTGTTTTTGTTTTAGTGCTATATCTTACTACCCAAATAACGGCCTTGCATAGCATGTTCCAATATCGGTTGACATCAGAATGAGTAGTCAAAGTTTCAGGAATATCTCACACAATTAGCAGCCTATATCGACACTCTTCCAACAATTTATGTATAATTAATATGCTTACTGTGCTGTCTTTATCCAGGTGGAATCAAAATATGACACTAAGAAACGGATACATTTTCATGTTCCACTGACATATATTTGAATTTGTTGCAATGCAACAGTAGTAGAGGTACACTGAAGTATGTTCAAGTAGGTTAATGTTGGGACATGTTTCTCGAATGAAACAAAATGTTGCTTACAGTTCCAATAGGCATAATATATTTTTATTTGTTTCATTAAAGAATAATATTTCAACTTTACCCGATTTCGGCATTTCCGGCTTTCATCGCTTTCCAGCCAACTGAAATGTAGGCCAACGAAACTTGAAAACAGGTCCTTTTATGAGAATTTGAATTTATTAGAGAAAAGACATCAGAGTAAGTAAAGTCTGACAAAAACATTATAACTTTACTTTGTAGAAAAGCAACGTTATTGGTTGCCAGTTTGTGTGATATTCCTGAAAATTTGACTTTCGTTACACTGTTAGTCGACATCAAAACACGCTACACAGCGCCATTAGTTAGGCAGTAAGACCCATCACCCCCCACAGAACAAAACTATCAAGTGATGTGTCCTATGTTGAAGGACTAATTTAAAGGAGTACATTATGCAAGTGTGAAGTCCCAAAATGACTGCACAGTTTCTTTCTGTCTGAAATGCATATAAAATCTATTTGCAAGCCAAGATCACTAGTTTTTAAAGAGAATTATGTAGATTTAAGACACTCTTATATATTATGCAATTGTTAATTACCACGTGGGCTCATCAGATCACACTGAGGACTAACTTGTGCATGCTCAGAAATACTGGTTTGATTTGTAATTTATGGATGCACAGTTCCATTAACCCTTTACCTCATACAAGCGCCTTTGGATGCCTCTACTCCATTCGCATGCAAGTGCCTTTTTGACGCCTCTACCCGATTTGCATGGAAGCACCTTTTGATGCATCTACACCATTCTCATGGAAGCGCCTTTCAATGCCTGCTGTAAACAGCAGCCATTTTGAATGGGTTTTCGTAGCACATCTTTCGGGGAAAACCCCCTATTAGATACTATATTCATTGGTGTGAATGACCATTACGTCAGATCACGTGGTCGTTGTTTATGATCTGGTCAAAATATGCTATTTAAAGTAACTGGGTCATATTCTCTACTCTCCAAAATGGAGGCCGCGGCTTTCGTTCAGTACTTTCTTGAGTTTTCATGATTAGAATCACAACTATGAAAGCTTCAATAACTTAAGTAAAGACTCTTATTGATGTAGGCAGCAATTGGTTTTTATAAATTATCAAAATCAGCTGATTTAGTGATGTAGGCACAGACAAAGAACTTGTAAATTTCGAGTAAGAGAATGGCAGCTACAGTTGGTCACACAGCTTCAATGACTTGACGGTGAACAAGTTCTCTCAAGATTTTAAAGCACATAAAAATTCTTCTGTGAAAAATAATTATACGGCTATAACGATCGGATTATACTCTTAAATCTGTTTTTAGAGCATTTTTCCCCTCTCATTTTGGTGGTGATACTATTATTATTATTATTACACTATTATTATTATTATAATGTAAAATCATTAAAGTTGATGTTAAACGTCACATATACTACACTGCTTAACAGTTAACAGGCAGGCCTATGTGTATGGAATCGAACAGGTAACAGGTGTTCTATTTATAGTGCACTGCACTGGGTAACTTTGCTACATGTATATTGAAGGGCTAAAAAGCCATACACTCTATGAGTTTAAGGGTTAAAAGACTTGCCAATCTGGCATGTTTGAATTGGAATAAGCTGGCAACTTGGAGAGTCCTTTCAGCTAGAAAGGAATACAATAGCTAAAAATGGTTGATTAATGGTTAATCTGAGATGGCAGTTTTGTAGCAACAAGTTTCTACAATGCCGAACTTGAATAAAATATTCGTAAAATTTATTAAGGTAATGAATACTGAAAAGAAAAAAGTTATTATTTTATATTTTCAAATTTTGGTCCATCATCACATTATAAGTGTTATATCTGGAACTCTCTTATGATGAAGTGTTATAATAATGGTATCCACTGTACAAAGTGGTGATTTAGCAATGAGTTGGTTACACTGTACACACTGGTTGTACAAGACTTAAATTTTCACACAGGAATCCATACATATCAATAGAATTATGTATAACATAAAACCAAAATGCATGCTTACCACAAGCTTGCTGCAATCTTACAACAAGCTAGCCAAGGTTGCACATGCTAGTAAGGGTGCTCACACAAGCTTGTGCAAGCTTGCAAAAGGAATTTTACCAAGTCTGGAAGCTTGCAAGCTTGCAAAATCTAAAGTTCAAGCTTGCACAAGCTTGCAAAAGGAATTTTTCCAAGTCTGCAAGCTTACAAAATCTAAAATACTTGATGTATACTTGCACAAGCTTGCAATAATCAGTCATGAAATATGAAAGTTGGCAGTTCTGCATGAGATCAGTACTTCCTGAAATGTTGAATATATGTTGTGACTAGATCATACTCAGTATAAGAAACTACACTGTCAAATTAAAATATGTTACTGGTAATCTAGTTTTTATTTATAGTATCTGATAATGCACTTGAGTTAAATAATATATATTTTCAGTGTTGCAAAATGCTATGAACTTGAATTACTTGTACTTAGCTGATACATAAATAAAATATATTATTCCAGCATTTCTCTATGTTTAAATTAACTATGAACATTATTAGCATATTTCAAAATAAACTGAATTATTTCTTGACCAGGGCAAAACATGAAATGTTACGTTTTCTACAAATGTCTTTTTTCTAATTTTCAAATTTTTATGAATATTATACATGTCAGAGAAACAATTGAGTTTTTTTGCATAAAGGAAATTTTTTAAGTGATTGTACACTCAATTAGCTATGCAGTCATTTTGTCAGGGAATGGAAGACTGGATAAAGAATTCCATTTAGTAAAGTCCTGTAAAATAGACAGTAACTGCTGATTGCAAAGTTATTTAGAGACTAACTTAATACAGCAAGATATTTGATGTTAAGTACTTGTAAATGCTATTTACTGACAATGTATGCACCATCAAATATAGTCTCCGTAAATCTTGTAATATTAACTTCTGGCATTAAGTTTTTGAAAGAACTGTTGTATATTTGTTTCAATGACAATCTGCTGCCAGGAGAAAAAAAAATAATTGTCAGTTATTTACTCACTAAATAAAAATTCAAAAATATATACAATTTTAGTTTTTCTTTGTGAGAGAGATGCATCCCATTCTGCCAACATTCGATAAAGAATTGAGCTTTGTGAATTTTGCTTGTTTAAAAAGAAATCAAATAAAAGCATGCAAGATGAAATGTGGTTTTCCACGGAAACAGAGAATTTGGTATCAAGGCATAAAAGACAGTTACTTCCCCTTTTTACATCAGGAGATTGGTTTACAAACTCTAAATATACACACAACATATTTGAGTCACAAGAACACAAAACAAATATTGTAGCCTCGTGTTCAAAACTAGGCGCAATTTTCAAGGTTGAACTGTCACATTTTAGCTCTTTAATTCGGGAAATTTGATTGCCCGCAGAACCAATATATGTGCAGTAACCTATCCTATAACCCAAGAAATAATTTGAAATCATGGAGTTATCATGTTGGTGAGTAAACTCAAGAGTGTGTTGTATTTTGCCAGTTTTCGGGACTGTAGATTGGGGTTGTATTCTGTTTCACTTTTATGATTTAAATACATCAAAAAATGACTTTGTAATGTTGCTTCACCCAATGATTGAGATGACAACTCTGCAGATCATTATTTATTGCTGCGCTTGCCAAACTGCAGTAATCAATGCAATGCTCCAGTTATCGACAAAAGGGTCACAAGATTATAAAATTACATGCACGCTTGTGAATCTCATTTCCGTTATTCTTAGGGTCTTTTTTTCCTCTCGCATATCAAATTCAAAAACTGTTAAGAGGTTGTTACATTTAATTCTTCTCATTCTCAAAGAAGATGGAAGTTATTTCAAAATGTCTTAAGGTACCTAATCAGTTTCATCGAATTTTTTTTGTTTAAAGCTCTGAAGTGCCATTCATTTGACATGTGTCATAGCCCTTTCAAAAGGAATGGTAAAACTAAAATTTAGGAGCTCATTAAAAGACGATCTTGAATAACACTTACTGATATTTGATAAGTGATTTTGGAATGTTGAACTAAAAATGAAATGCTTTTGCCAAAGAGGTAAATACTCAGTTTTTTCCTGGCTACATGGTACATGTTGCTGTAATCCATTTCAGTGGATGATACCTGAATCACACCAGAAGCAGAGGAGGATGCAGAATTTTATTCTGAGGAATTTGTTTAGCAGAGGTGATTCAGAGTAATTCAAATGGCAAACATTCTTGTTTTTCACCCAATAGTTTATCATTTTGACAGATGAGGGATTCACCATTTGACACCATCCTCCCCCAAATGGATTTTTACATGGAAGTAAATTAGTAAAACATTTCCAAAGCCATACAGAACAAAAGTATAAAGAGCTTCCTCATACAGATCCCATTCATATGCTCTTATTTTTATCTGATTAAATGGTTATTAAATGATATGATGACTTCATTCTTTTCTTTCATTGTGACAGTAAGATTTCATGCTAATTAATGTTCACCATAAATTAACATTTTCATTTTAGTATTTCATATTACATACTTTCTGCACATCAAGGGCTAGAAAAATGGAAATATGTGACCATGTATAGAATAATTTAATTCTGATACTCCTTTTTGAAAAGTAAAGTTTTCCCGAATATCATTGAGAAGGAAGTGATCAAATTCAGACATTCATTGTCGAGGTTATTTGCCATACTTGTGAGTTATATTCACAAGTACATACACCTACAAATAGTTGAGGACCTCCAGAAGGTAACTTAATATTTGCTACTTTATTACACTTAGATACCATTAGTTATATTGTGTAAAATTTCATGTTATTTGATAAATCTTCATTGATTTGAAATTGAAGCACAATACTGTAGTGGGTAGTTTTCTGGCTCTTAAATGGCAAACATACAAATGACCAGTATGGAGCAAGGAGGGAAAATCGGAAGCTATTTCCCGATAGAAATCAAGGAAACAGAGCAGGGGAGAATGATGTTGGCCTACAGAATGCAAGGATACCAGGTTCTAGACTTTACCAATTTCACAGATAGCGAAAGACCATGCCCTGCAGAGATCCTTCAGCACCTAGCAGCAAGAGGGGCGAAGACAAATGATATCTTAGCTTTACAAAACGGTGGACAAGGAATCTATTTTCTGTTTGCTAAAGGCGCAGTTCCACTATAAGAAAATAACCAGGCAATAGAATTCAAAGGGAAATCAGTGAAAATTTACACACAACCTCCTCTGATTAAGGCCCTAGGATAAAGGGTAACAGACATGCATTTCTCTGGACTGCCCTTAGAAGTACTGACTAAAGAGCTTCAGCTGAAGATAGAAAGGAAATACAGAGTCAAAGTGGTTAAAACTCGGATAGCTACATACTGGGGCTTTCCCACAGTATACACAAGTGTCAGGATACTAAGTGTCACACCAGAGGACACTAAAAAGATTCCCCCAGTTTTCTATCTCATGGGCTTTATGTTAAAATCTTGGTACAAGGGTTGCCAGTACCACCGAAAATGTAATCGTTGTGGAGCCACAGACCGCTTACACAGGGAGTGCCAGTCTCAAGCATAACAATACACTGCTCCAAAAACCTATACTGCGGCAGCAACAACAGAGACAACAAAACTATAGAGCTGGATAAAACGCTACAAACCGTTCCAGACCCTACTGAAGAAAATGAGAAAATCCATAAGCTAGAGGAAACCACGCAATCCTCACAACAGGACAGTACGCTATCCTCACAACAGGACAGCACAGACAAATCAGCCAAGTGGGAATCAGCGGACCAGACTAACTCCACCAAAAAGAAAAAGGTGAAGAAAAGAGCCAGGCTAATACAGAAAAAAGAAAGCGGAAAAAGCGAAAGAAGCAAAATTAGTGGAACAGAACACTACGGCATTTTTCGTCCTACTGGAGCCCAAATTTGGGGGCACCACTCACAAAGCGGACATATTAGTATGTGAAAGTGCCCAGACATGCCCCATGTTAGAAAAGGGAAATACACCAGAAAAAGCTGTGGAGAAGACAATGTACCTAGAAGCTGAGGTATAATCTCCAATACAAACCCCAAGACGGAAAAGCTAACCTCAAATCAACTGCAACTGCAACCAATGCATCAACCCCCTGGATACCTTCAAAAAGGAGGACCTCATCCCTGCCTAGAACTCCTACAGAGGCAGAGATAGTTCATTTCATAAAGAGTCATAAATCGCCAGGAAAAAAGGAAGTAATAGAAGCCCACCACAGGACAAATGAAAACGAGCAACCCAAGGAAAAAGAAAAACCCAATAGGCACTCTGTCTCCCTAACAAGAAATGATGACAGAAAAGCTATCAGCCAAGAAGAGTACTGAGCCAAGAAAAGTACCCACTAAATAAGAACTTTGAAATAATTATGGAAATTTTTAAAAAATCTCAAAAACTTTATTCATTACAGTATAATACCTTTGACATAGCCAATATGGAGGAATTAAACCTGCAAGTCTTGACTATGAATATCAGTGGTATTACAAATAAAACTGATAAAATAATGGCACAATCAAACAACTCTGATATAATTCTAATTCAAGAAACACATGAAATGCCGGCATATGTGGTGAAAAGACTGGAAGAAGATTTGGACGCTTTAGTTTTTGCCAGTAACCACCCAACAGAAACTAAATCTGGGGTGGCTACAATTGTCCGGCGTAACGCCAAGGGATTGAACCTTGAAAATTATAAAGTACCAAACAAATTACAAGGACGTTTAGTCCATATAAATATAAATAAATGGAACTTCTTTAACATACATGTACCGGCTGGAGGGATAAAGACAAAAAACAAATCTAACTTCATAACTAATGCAAATCATTATATTCAACGCTATGCATTAGAACCATGTATCATGGGGGGGGGGGACTTTAACTGGGTATATTCAGATCTGGACAAAAGTGAGGGACTAATGGACTGAGACCAAAAATTGCAAAAATGGATAAAAACCTTTATGAAAACTAATAGCTTAGTAGATGCCTTTAGGTTTTTTAATGGAGATATTAAAGAATACACATACAAATATGATAACAATAAGGAAAGTCAATTAGACATCTATATATCAGATGGGCAAATAAACATTTTTAAAAAATGCACTATTCTACACGAGCAGATCTCAGATCATAATATTGTACTACTGGATTTGCTACTCAACAATATAATTAAATGGGGGCAAGGAGTATGGAAGATGAACACTGCTCATGTACTTGATTGTGAGTATGTGAGCACTGTTCGCCTTCATTTAAACAACCTACAATTAAAGTGCTGTTGGGATATTATGACTAATTGGAAACAAATGAAAAAGAAATAAAACTATTAACTAAATACTACAGTAAAACAAAGAGAATACAGAAACAACAGGTTCAAAGAAAATATATTGAAATTAATCCTAAAAAGGGACCATTAACAGAAAATGAGGACACAATAATTAAACAATGGGAGGAGACTGAAAAGGAAATTACTCAAAGAATTAAAATTAGGGCAGGGAAATTTGGGCATTTATACAAAAAAGGTAGGGGACTTTATAAAAGGATGGAAATCAAAAAAGGGGAAAACAAATAGAGAGATAGTATTAAAATAAATCATATTGTATATGAAGACAAACAGGATATTTTAGAAGGTATTAAAACGTATTACATTAAAAGAACCAAAAATCTTGATAAGGAACAATAAACAACTCTCTGACTAAAACTGAATATAAACAAATATCAACCAATGACAAAGAAGATTGCGATAAATTTATTACTGCGAGTGAAATTCTGAAGCGATTAACAGCCTAGAAAAAGGAAAGTCCCCAGGATCAGATGGTTTAACATCAGATTTCTACATCAAATTCCAAAATGAATTAGTAGATATATTATAACTACTATATAATAACATACTTTTTAGCGGGGAGATGCCAAAGAGCCTGAGGGAAGGGATAATCACGTTAATATATAAAAGGAAAGGAGAAAGGGAAGAAATTAAAAATTGGAGACCCATTTCACTACTAAATACCGAATATAAAATCTTAAGCAAAATTACAACTAATAGACTAAAACCTTGTTTAAATAAAATAACAGATGTAAATCAAAGCTGCAGGGGAATAGGGAGGAATATTTTAAATAATACTTTATCCATAAATGCAATAATAGATCTTTTAAATATTAAAGGTGAATAGGGAGTCATATTTCTATTCGATCAAGAAAAGGCCTTCAATCGGATAAAGCATGACTTCATTTTTAAAACTTTAGAAATATGTGGCTTTGGACCTAATATAACCAAATGGATTAGGGCAATGTATAAAAATATTACATCAAGAATAATTATAAACGGAGCATTGACAAGTGAAATTAACATACCAAGATCAGTAAGGCAGGGCTGCCCACTATCTATAGCGACAGAATCCCTGAATATAAATATAAATAAAAACACTAATATGCAGGGAATTAGAATACCAAATTTGAAAAACGAATTCAAAACTATGTTACATGCAGATGACTGCACAAACTTTACCAGAGACGGATTATCTTTCAAACATCTACAATTTGAATTCATGGAATTTGGAAAAGCCTCTGGCTCAGCAATAAACCATGACAAAACGGAAATTTTATTAATAGGTAACTGGAGGGGTAACCACCCTGGCCTCCCTCCGAATTTGATCAAGGAGCATGTTAAAGCACTAGGGATAATTTATGGAAAGAACTCCACTCACCTGAACTACTGTGAGATACTAATTAAGATAGACACACAAATAGAAACTTGGTTGCATTCAAGGATTAACTTAATGGACTGAGTACAGGTTGCTAAAACCTACATGTATAGCCAACTGAGTTACATAATGAATGCAGTGCAACTCACGGAAGCCATTTTCCATAATATAGAAAAGAAAATACTGAGCTTTATTTGGAATAATAAAATCCACCATTTAAAGAAGACACATATATGCAGACCTAGAGAGAAGGGAGGGCTAGGCCTATCAAATCTCAGCATTAAGCAAAAGGCTACTATTTTAAATAGGTTTAAATTTTTAAATAATACTCCTAAATTACCTTGGGAAGCAATCTATATATACATATATGGATACTTATGTAGATTTAACAATGCAATATGTAAAAATAATTAACTAAACTTTTAGAACCACCAGCTTATTGTAGAAGAATAAGAGTCTTAATATATATGTAAAGGGATAATAAAGAAATATGGGTGGAAAACAAAAGTATATATAAAATATTGATTGATAATGCTTCTAAGGAAAAACACGAGGTAGAATTTATCCATCCAAACCTGAACTGGATAGCTATTTGGAAAAATTGGGCGGGTATAGGATCGGCCTCCATACAAAGTAGGCTCTTCCTATACCTGCATGTTAAATGGTTAACAGGGGAGGTGGCCTTTAAAAGGCACCACATTAAAACCTTACCACAATGTAGACTGTGTGGTAACTGTATAGACTCTAAGAAGCACTTAATCTTGAGATGTCTTAATAATGACGCTGATAGACAACTAATAATGAATAAAATTAAAGACAAATATGGCACAGTAGAATAATACCACTTTAAAGCGGAAATGAAATACCTTACTCTAGAGGTCCTCTAACAAGAACATAAATACCTCAAAAACTAACATATTATTTACCAACCAGAAACAAGCACAAATACTACGAGACAGGGAGCTTGGCCTTGCTGATTAAGGAGCAGATGATGGTACAACACCTAATGCGACGCGGCTAACGCGAGGTAGTATGAGTCATACCTATCTCCCCCAAAGCAAGGCCAATCAACAAGAACATTACAAAAACAGAAACACAGAACATAGAAACCCACCAAAATAAGTATGAATACACAAAACACACACACATCAACCAACATCTTTTTTCCTCTCTTCCAGATCTACCTATCCCTTTTCACACAAATACATACATGTAACTAATTAATAACTCAGAGAATTTGATCTTTATAAGCCAGTCCATACAAAAACACAGGGGTGACATACAAAACATATAACATACACACATAGAAAACTCTGGACAACATTGATCCCTGGCAAGGATCACTAATGCATAAAGCTCTAAGACCAGCCAGGGTTGAAGAGCATTTAAACACTAGAGTAGGGAGGTGTGTAAACCCTAGATCAAAATTTATAAAATCCAAATTCTGCTAAACCTGACACATACAACATACATTATATGGGGAACATAAACACATAAAAACCATTTCCAACTTTAGGCACTAGGGGGTCTCCTCTATGATGTAAGTCTGAGAGGGACCACACCAATAAACTGAATAATTTAATCGATGCCATATCAGTTCTTCTGATGCAGCTAGCTACGTCAGCTTTGTTTGCAAGCTTGCGCAAGCTTGTAATTGGTAAGCTTGCACAAGCTTGTAATTGGCAAGCTTGCGCAAGCTCGTAATTGGCAAGCTTGCTTGGTTTCAAATCTAAGCTTGCACAAGGTTATTTTGCAAGCTTGCTGCTATCTTCAAAATAAGCTTGTAATTTTGGTTTGGGAATACTAATGAAAATGCTGATAAGTTTATGCATAAACTGTTGACTGGAACCACACTAAGGCATTTTAAAATTCAATTTCTATGGAGCATTAATTATCACATGACTGAAAATTATTCTTATCATATTAGTCTAAGATTTCTCAATAAGCATCAGACACATACAAAGCTGACAACTCTGAAAATGTCCAACTGTTGAAATGAAGCATGTAACAGCTCAATTTTCAATACAACTCTTCACCACTTCCTACAAAGAGTTCTTTAAGTACATTTGAACTGCCACAGTTCATGCATCTCACATCTATTCTGACATCTACATTCTAATATACAAACAAAATATTGAAATCACTGCTTAATGTATTCATCACTGAAAAAGTTTTGGAATCCCTCTGTATCAGTTTACACACACTCTAGGGTCACAAACTTGGACATTATGTAAATTCAATATTTTCATTGATTTGCATTGCTGTAAACAGTGTTATACATGATTTAATTTCATTTAGCCAGATGTTACTTATATCAACAAAGGCTTTCACTGGTGATCATTCTTGAAACAAGCACAGGGAGTTGCAAGAAAACGGGCCATAAATCAAGAACAGAAATGAAGTTAGGATAGTCTACAATATATATCTTTCTTACACTTTAACCCTTTACCTCATAGAGTGTATGGCTTTTTAGCCCTTCGATACACATGTAGCAAAGTTACCCAGTGCAGTGCGCTATAAATAAAACACCTGTTACCTAGTCTACTCCATACACATAGGCCTGTTAAGCAGTGAAGTGTATGTTACGTTTAACAGCAAGTTTAACCATTTTACGTTTTTGGTACACATATATTATGTATGGAAAGATTTAAGAGTAAAATCCGATCATTATAGCTGTATAATTATTTTTCACAGAAGAATTTTTTATGTGCTTTAAAATCTTGAGAGAACTTGTTCACCGTCAAGTCAGTGAAGCCGTATGACCAACCGTAGCTGCCATTTCTCATACTCGAAATTTACAAGTTCTTTGTCTGCATCTACATCACTAAATCAGCTGAATTTGATAATTTATAAAAACTAATGGCTTTCTATATCATTATCGGAGCCTTTACCTAAGTTATTGAAGCTTTCATAGCTGTGATTCTAATCGTGAAAACTCGAGTAAGTACTTAACGAAATCCACGACCTCCATTTTGGAGAGTGGAGAATACGACCCAGTTACTTTGAATAGCAGATTTTGACCACAGCATAAACAGCGACCACATGATCTGATATAATGGTCATTCACACGAATGAATGTAGTATCTAATAGGGGGTTTTCCCCAAAGGTGGTGCTACGAAAACTCGCTCAAAATGGCTGCTGTTTACAGCAGACATCGAAAGGCGCTTCCATGAGAATGGTGTAGAGGCGTCAAAAGGCGCTTACATGTGAATCGGGTAGAGACGTCCAAAGGCGCTTCCATGCGAATGGAGTAGAGGCGTCCAAAGGCACTTGCATGAGGTAAAGGGTTAATAACACCAAGTTACTAATATTAATTTGTACACAAAGGACAAGCATTGTATTGAACAATGTGAACTCAAAAATATTGAAAAGGAACTTTCCCACTAAGATTATATCTTTACTCTGATTGATTGGTATATCATATCAGGAAATAAAAGACTATTTAGTACAAAAGGGGTTAAAGTGTCTTGCCCAGAGGCACACGATGGCAGCCAACCTGGACTCATCTGAGCAGGATTCAAAATAGGCCACCCATTGATTGTTACTTCAGCATGCTAACCACTCAGTATCCCCTTCATCTCTACACTAAGCAGAACAGCAATTTCTTTTCATCAACAACTGATTGAAAATGCCAAAATATTAACACTGAAATAGCACATGGTGAATGGAATCAGAATACCAAAACTACACTGCTGTTGGACATGATTAAAACCTAAATATTTTTTTTTATAAATTTACACCAAAAATACTACTTAATGAAGAGTCTAAAGTTACGTTAAATTTTTCAATTTTGCATTTTCACATACCTGTATTCTTGCCTTTATCTGGTAAATAAAGGGTCCTCTTTCCATGACCATTTGAATAGTAATGATCCCACATTAATTTTTGACTTTCATCTGGACAAGCTTTGTCTTTAACCACCACGTAACTATATTCAATGTTTGAGTCTTTGAAGAAAAGGTTTATTGGAATGTCCAATTCCAGCTTCAATTCAATACACTTATAATCAGACCTCCTGTAAATATTTAAAGTATTACTAAATACATAAATTCATTCAGCAAGTAAACAATGTTGCAAATTAATTCTACTTCAGCTATTAGCTAATACAAAGAATCCCACTCAATGTAGTTTCTTCCACAGAGCTTTAAACAGATGATCTTTGCCAAAACAAAATACATGATGCAATCAAATACGTTCAAACCGGTCTTAAGCAGTCACCTGTGAGTAAAAGCTGAACTGATCTCCTAACACAAGGAACCTCTTAATCAAGTTTCAACTATCAAACTAAGTTTTCTTGGCAAATATCATCCATCAAATACAATTAATGTTATTTATTATTATTAGTAGTAGTAGTAGTAGTAGTATTAATGTTTTTCTTTCTTGTTACTGTTACTTCAATCAATTTTATTCTCAAATAAATCTTGAATCTATATTCTTAAAATTAATATTTTTATTATCTTGTTGGGGCTGCAGGAAGTCTTTCAGACTACAAGCATAATTACCTATTCAACAAAATCACCCTCTGTTATATTTCGTTGTTTAAAATGCACACTGATGTACAATTCAAACCCCAATTTTTGACCCAGAATAAGGAAAATTCTTAGTTCTGTCATATAATGCCCATGTGATAAAATACATTTTAAATCTGGATAATTTTGCTTTGTTTTTCTAATGTGACAATAGTCAGCCATTTTTGGATAGTGTACAGATCATCTTTTGTAACATGATCTTCAAATTATTTACAACTGACCAGTGCTTGACTATTTTCCTGGCCAATCAAGCTAGAAATGGTGGATGCCAAAATATTAGTGGAACCCTTAATAGGTAGAAAGAGATACTTCCGACCCTTTCTTACCCTTCAGAAGCATCCAAATAGAATTTTAAGGCACTCACTAGGCAAAGAAACCTGTCCTGATCATTCCCAGCACAGATCTGACTGAGACTAGGGATTCTCTACAGGAGGTGGAGCTACTGAAGAGAGCTGGTTCTTGGCCAGAATCCCAGATTGGCAAAGAAGAGAAACTAAGTCATAATTATCATTGAATTTTAAACAACCCATTTCCACATACAAGGCAAGAGGCTCACTCTTTCTCATCACAGATACCAAGGAAAACAGGAAAACAGCCTTAAGAGTAAGGTTCTCAAAGGAAGCTTTACTCAATGGTTCATAAAATGGTTTTGATCATTCCCACAAACAAACAATCGGAACACCACTCAGCCATTTGCGTCAGGTTGTGAAATAATCTCAAAAGTAGTCATAGGAATATACACATCAATTTGATGTGTTTGGCTGTTTGTCTCTGGTGAAGTACATCATATATGCTACAACAGCAAAGGCAGGGAATGTTCTGACCGTGACATCATCTCCTTCCACTGCCATATTCTTTCATATGAATGAAAGTAATTCTGAATATAGTTTCCAATAGCAATAAATTACATCAAAGATTTCTTTTTTGGCTTGAAACAAAAGGCCAAGTACGTTTTGATTACACAAAATACATGAGAGATTCAATCCTGACATTAATGAGTAGGGATAATGGTCTCTGAATTTCAAGATACCTGACAAGATCAAAAAGAAGAGGGCCGAATCCAATGGTGGGACCACTAGAGAACTTGAGCATGTTAGGCAGGGCTGCCCTATAGCCCTAATAGTGGAGAGTGAACACTGTGCTGCCCTACAGCCCTTAATAGTGGAAACTAAATTCAAAGGGGGACAACTATGATCAAACCATTTCCTGCTGCACCATCCATGGAAGATTCTCCACTTCGCATCACAGACCTTGAATGTGCACCTGCTTGCAAACTGGTCCTGTTAGATTGCTTGTTTGAGATTAGCCAGGCATGAAAGTAAAGAATGTGTGGGCTGCTGTGGAGACGAGACCCCAATTCTGTGACAGCAGGTCCCTCCTTTGTGGTATTCTCCTTACGCCAAGTACCAAACAGTCGAGCAGATTAGTGAACCACAACGGGGCTATCAGCAGACTCAAGCAGTAGCGGTCCCAAATTTGCAGGGAACCTGCTGAATTATTTTGAAAGGCAGGACGGTGTACACAGAGAGATGATCCCACTTTAAACTGAAAGTATCCACTGCCCAGGCCCTCTGAAGCAGGAAATGGAGATGGCACAAACAAAGACTCAGTAAGTCCTCTGTGGTGTTCAGAGTCCCCTGGTTTAAAAGGTAAAGACATGTTGGCAACAAGATCTTGACTAATAAAGAAACTATAAAACACAGGATCATGTTGATCCTATCCTGAGGAACATGGACTCTCCGAAGTCTGTGAGGAAATTCATCTACAAAAATGTAAAAAGATCTGAGAAGGAAAACAATTCAACATCTCTAGGTTTGAAAGAATCCCATTATGAATCGCTGTGGACCAACTAAGAGACATGTCCTTCAGCTTAAGAAATGAATCTCTGATGATACTGTGCACCAACCAGTCATCAAAGTACTGGAGAATGGAAATCACTATGGACTTCTGGTAAGCTGCAATTTGCCCATCACCCTGACAAAAGCTCTGGGAACAAACGCAAGTCCAAACAGAAAAAAATCAAAATTGGAATACCACCTGGCTCAGTAAAACTGTCATGACTGTGTGGAGAGAAAATGAGGGTGTGTAGATCACTTCCTGAAGATCAATTGAGACTGCCCAGTTGGAGGGCCCTCATGACAATCCTGACTATTGTGGAAGTCTCCATGTTTAAGTGTTCTGAACAAAAAAAACTTGTTTAAGGCAGAAAAACTAATTAGGAATTGAAACTTTCCACCTTTCTTTGTGACCAGAAAAATCAGGGAATAAAAAGCCAGAACCAGGTCATTTAATAGCCTCTCTACTCTCTACTCCACCAATCTGCAAAAGAGAGTGTTCCTCTTCTCTTAATTGTACCAGTTTAAATTGATTAGAGCTGACACTGGTCTGTGATAGGAGAGATTGTTCACAGAACCAAAGTCAATAGATAGGCAGAGAGGATTTACACATTGTCAATTAAGGTCACATTTCCTACATCATGGGATAGTCCCATAAAATTTAATTTCTAAATATTTTATACAAAAATATAAACAGTGCAGTTTAGACGTATTTACTAACCTATAAATGTATTGCTCAAAATAAAATGAAAACTTTTTATTTCTTTTGATGTATTTTTGTAAATTAAGTAATAAGTAAAAAGCAAAGGCAGATAATCTGGGTTCCAAATGTCATTTCACTGACAGTTACTGCAGCAGATATGATGAAGCCTTGCTGTTGGAAAATTATTGACTTTAACTTTGGAAATGGAATCAACTTAATTTGTGTCATGCTAGATATCAATGGGTTTTTTCTGGCTTACTCTGGAACAACAGTCCTTACAGCCATTCTGTGATGATAGATGATAGCATTCATTATTATAGGTAAGATTTGTGAAATTATTTTTGCATGGAATTGTAAAATATTGAGATATTTATTCTGCACCATACCTATTCTGTGTGTGTGTGTGTGTGTGTGTGTGTGTGTGTGTGTGTGTGTGTGTGTGTGTGTGTGTGTGTGTGGGAGGGTTTTTTCTTCCTCTGATATTTTGACATTTTCTTACAACAGTGATATAATTTCAAAGGCCTGTGTCTTCACCTTGGGACATTACATTCAAACAGATGGTATTTAAGCAAATATATTCCGAAACAAAACTCCTAAAATTTACCAAGAGAGCTTTATTATAACTCAGATACAGCAAGGACTGAGGAGACTAATACTTGATCACTATAAAATGAAAAAGGCAATTTTTCACTGAGAGATTCTGTATGTCTACCATGTACAAACATAAATGGAAAAGAGTAAGTATATTCTGTTTGGGCATTATCATGCGGGAGTCACATTGGGACTGTGTTCCTTCTGTTCTAGTGTCTAGAACATTCCATACTAACTGGAGGACAGAATATTTAGCTTGGATGCAGGGACTTGCATCCTGGAAAAGGTAAGCAATGCAGTAGTGGCAGGTGATTTATATTACTGACTTTCCTGAAAACCGCAATTCTCTTACTTTTCCTGACATGTGGGAACTATGTTTAAATTGCTTTGAGAGCTTTTAAGGATGGAAGAAAAGTTTCTTCCCTTCATTACCTAATCAATTCTAGTACATGTTCATCAGAATGCCATGCTCCTAGCTCTTCATTTCCAAATCGAACCTGGACTTGATCCCCATGTGATAACTCAAACTCAGGTAAAAGGAGTGCATGAAAATGAACCCTGACATCTTCATTTTTCCTGTCAATAGAAAATAACATCATGTTAAATGACAGAAATACCATTATAATGATTGAAATCTCTATTTTTAAGTAGCACAACAACTTAAAGGTCCTAGATAAAAGTGCATTGCAAAGGTTCCCAGTTACTGAACTTGTTCAGCATGGCCTAAACTGAAAAACTGCACAAAAAATAAACATTACTGCAACCAAAAGCTATAGGCTATAACTTCACAAATTCTGGCTATCAAACTCATACAACACCAGGGTTAACCACAACACTTTAAGTAACAACAACTGTGCACAAACTATGCTAAAATTACACCTCAAATATCTTACACTGGTGGTTCATTACTCAGATGCAAATTTTTCCTTTTTTCCAACTGTTAGCTTTATATTCAACAGAAAAGTTGTAATTCACAGGGCATTACAATGAACCTGGTCTCCAAAAAGTCAATTACTTAATTATGACAGTTAGGTTGTGGTTTTCAAAATTATACAACATAGGATGCCTGGGGTATGAAAGAATGGAACTCGAATTCCTTATTTCAAATTGCTTGCCTTAGCTTAAAATCATTCAATGCTAAATAACCATGTGATTTTATGTTTCTTTATTTTCAAAGCCACACTTATTAGAACTGACATAATGCTACAAAAACAATTATATGTACTCAAGCATTTTATAGAGATGTTTCATTATTTGTAAAACTATTAAAACTTTAAGAAACAGGTAATAAGCATTTTCATCTTAATATCATTTTTAAAAAAAAGAGTCAAATTTCAAAGTTAATCCAAGTAAAAATCAGACAAAGCATAATTTTTATCACCAGTAATTCCAAACAATTAAAAAACATACTGTAAACTTGTCTAACCATACAAACCATTAGAGAGTACATCTCCCTACCTTCACATGGACAACCCTACCTTCATAGGGACAACTAAGGTCAAAACAGAGTTATATCCCCTCATGTGAATTATCTTGCAAGAGTTTCAGTCACTTCACAACATTCTGATACCCTTAATGAGCATAAATCTTTTTTTAAAATATAACTTGTAAGCATTTTGATAATATAAGCCTATTTACCAAGTTTGATTAAAATCTGATCAGATATAGTCCCAATTGTATAAACAAGCTCAAAAAATCAAATGCATGATCACCTCATTATTAGTCACAGATCTAATTATAGAACCTGGTTGAGAACCTGATGATGTAAGCTCACATTCCAAGTTTTTCAAATATAGACTATAAATATGGACTCCTGAGTGGTAACAAGTTCAGCTAACAAGATGCATGAATCTCACTCATTATCAAATCATCCGAGAGCTTGATGATATAAATCCAAAACTGATCAAATCAGATCAGAAATATGGCCTCCTGAATAATATTAAGTAATAAATGATATATGCACAACAGAAAATGAACGTCACACAATGCACAATGCCAAGCTTCATGGTAAAACTTTAATGAGCTTGTATGAAGACTGGATGTCATTCTTGTCAAACTGCAGCTCTTCAAAGATGATATTCAAACATGGATTCTAAAAAGTTTCCACAAGTTAAACTATTCACTGACAACAATGAAAATCTCAAAGTCTTTGAACAATATTTACACTAACATATTTCTATCATCAAAAAAGAGTCTGCCTGAAGATTTCAAGACTTCCAAACTGACGGTGCTATTTACAAAATATATTTTGAACCTTGAGAAAGTAACTGAAAATGATCATGAGTGCTTTAGTACTTCCAGTTTCTTGGAACCGAGTCTTTGGAAATAGAGTAAATTGATTTTCAGAGCTCTGACTTTGTGGGTAGATAATTTTTCTACCATGAAGGGGCCAGATTTCAAACAATAAAAACCAATACTTGGACAAGTGTGCACGCACTTGGTCTAAACTTACATCAGAATTCTATGCAATGAAAAATGCTACATTCACTCTTTTGTCTACTTTTGGAACCAGTTACTACTGGAGCAATTTTTTTTCCCTCATGGAAAACACTCAGTCCCATTCACAGTTCCAGGCCACAAGCTATCATCTCAACTTAACTCAACTGGCATCATGAATGGAAGGACAATGAAGTCATTAATTGTAAATAACAGTAGTAACCTTGAGTTTCCTATTTGAATAACAGTAAAAATATATTGGTATTTGTTAACTGATTAAGTTCACAATTCATGCTTAAATAGCTTTGATAATGGTTTAGGTTGCAATACCTGTACATATTTCTAATAGTAGGTTCTTTTTAATTTTTTAAGTGAGAGATTTTGAAACAAATAGTGGTACTCAAGAATAATTTTAAAAGTTTCAAGTTGAAAAGTGGCACACATTGGAAAAACATACTGCTGACCATTACATCTGTCAAATTGCAGCTGGTGAAAGAGCATGTATTAAAGTAGCATTTATCAAAATTTGTACCTGACTTAAATCATTCTTCTTGCCTTTAATTATCATTTGGAAACAAAAAAAACATGGTTTTGGTTTAGGTTGTGAGCTTTATGACACAGCAACACAAGTAGGTTATTTTGTGATGACACAATTGGAGTGCCTTGCCCAAGGACACACTGCGGCAGCTGACCCAGGCTGGTCTAATGGCAAGATTCTAACCTGCACCCTTTCAGTCACGAGTCCAGCATGCTAACTACTGTGTGTGTGTGATTTAGATTTTTAACAATTTTTCAGTCATATCGCTACGATGTCTGCAGTGTCACAGTTTATAGTGACGTTTATCACTGGGGCATCATGCCGCAGACTTGTAGCATGATGTCCCTCCCAGTCACATTATCCGGACACCAGGCCAACCAGTCCTAACACTAACCTCTTAATGCTGAGCGCCAAGCGAGGCAGCTGTTAGTACCATTTTTGAAAGTCTTTGGTATTACTCGGCCGGGGTCTGAACCCGCGACCTCCCGCATCCGAGGCGGACACTCTAACCACTAGGCCACCAGAGCGGTCGTTTGGTAATGTGAGCCGTGTGTTATGTTTAGCTGTTACTAATTACATGACTGGTTATTCTAAGCTGCGACTAGACGAGCCTTTTCCGATAATTAACTACTGAGAAACCCAGCAGCTCACACCGAAACATGGAAAATTTCAAAAGGCTTCTTATTTTGGTTATTCGAAACAAACATTAACAAAAGTACAGTGAACAGCTCATTATACACATGCTCCAGTTTTAACAGTCCAAAATGGAGATAACTGACACTGTTGTGAAGAACTCACTTTTCTACTTTGTCAGTGACCTTGACCTTTGGACCCCAAAATTGATGGGCTTCTTCTGTACCCAAGTGTATGTCAGCCACAAAGTTGAACCAATCTTAATGTTTGGAAACCATTTCTCTTCTTTCAGTTACTGCAAAGCGGCTTCTTCCTTACTCCAAGTGCAGATCAATCACAATGTTTGTCCATCTATATGATGTAGAAATGTTTTTTTCCAAAATATATTTGTAATTTTTCAGTCAATGTGACCTGGCTTTCACCTTTTAAACCCAAAATCAATAGGCTTCTTAATTACCCCAAATGCAGTTGAATCCATAAAGTTAGGTAACTGTGATTAAAGAAAACTTAAATTAGTATGCAGAAATAATGTTTTTTTTTCAGTCAGTGACACTGAATTTTCATCTTTTGACCTCAATACTATATGGTTCTTCCTTATACCATGTGCAAGTCATCCCTAAATTCTGATAAATGGAAATGGCAAAGAGCTCAAGTTATTGTGCGGGAACCATGTTTCTTCTTTCAGTCACAGATCGATGGACCAACAACTGGAACATAATCACTGCAACTTAAAGTGGGAATATTAAATACTTTAAAATCCAAAACTTTATTATATGCATACAGAAATAAATGCAATGGCAAAGTATATTTAGAGTACAGAAGCAGTGCCATTAAAGTTACTTGTCTATAATCCAATAGTCTTCTTCTTTTTCTTTCAGAAGAAAAAAACATGCATTGAGAGCTCTTCACTAAATCTAAATTAATGTGAGCAAACTGCCAAACTACAGACAACAGTACACCATACATATAACATACACACCCTGCAACACAGGAGTTAAATGGAAATAACATTTTGTTTTTAAACAAACATTTTTAACACTGATGACAAAGACAATATTGCTTCTTTCTGGAAAGTGATTCCTACCCAATAATGCGACTTGGGAAACAACAACAAAAATAATAATAATAATAATAATACGATGATGATGATGATGATGAATGATGTGGTAGTAATGGTGATCATCAACTTTACCTCTGAACAAAACTCTTTGCAGGCCTCCTTCCACAAGCAACATCACCCTGGAAAATTAGATTACAATTAATCATTTAGCATTAAAAAATATAACATTTCTCTCCTTCTTTCACTCTGTCTTTCTCTCTCTCTCTTACAACTACGAACTCCAGTCAATTTTATCTCAAATGCAACCTTTCAAACAATAATAAAACATTAGGCCAATGTGGGTCTGAGATCATGATTCTACTGGTGGTCGGACACAAATTACTGTTCTAAAGACTGTCTAATACACATACTATTTTACTGTTCAAATCTATACTGCTTTGAAAAAGTACAAGTTTTTTTTAATATTTTAAATTTTAAAACAAAATGATATTTGTATGCATTCTATCCACACATTACAAAAACCAAAAAGTACCAGTGGAACTAGGAACCAAAACTGTTCCACCAGTGCAACTAATTGTTCCATGTGAGCAACTACCTGTGCAATGATGCATTCTGAGTAATTCAACTAAGAGTGGCATGTGTGAACAAAAAGCTAAAAATAGATTACTGTTGTAACTTGGAGAGTTTAAGGTTAATGAACCCCTCATCCAAGCATTTGTGAAGGATGAGGAGCATTATTGGAGAAAAGATGGAGGCTGAGCATGTATACATAGCATGTTACTGTCATTGGCGGAAAGAGGTGCTCTTCAAAGAAAAGGAAACTTTTTTATCAGTCACATGGTGTGTCACCTGAAGTATCCTATATAAACACTCCACCTGCACGAGGTATCTCATAGTTTAAAGTCAAGTGTTTTGTTGTATACATAATACAGGGAGGGAAAACCCCAACTTGCAACAAAGAATCGGTGGGTGTATACATGCTCAGCCTCTGGATTTACTCCAATAATGCCCCTCATCCTTCACAAATGCTTGGATGAGGGGTTCATTATTTTTCGTAAAGCCTTCAGACTCACGTGTATACATAGCATTTTTAAAGATTGACAACAAAACATCTGCTAAAAACATGAACTGGAAAAAGGCAACACATGTTAACCTGTAAACCATAATCAAACAAAAAATATTATTTATATGCTATTAATAACTGCCTCAGCAAAACCCTTACTATTAGCCTGAATATCCCTTAGATAAAATTTATGAAAAGTCTTTACTGATGTCCAGTCTGCCATTTCCAATATATTGTGTAAAGAACAGCCTTGTCTGAAAGCAGCTGATGCTGCAGCAGTTCTGTATGAATGAGCTTGAATTTAGATGTATCAATTCCTGATTGTTCTAAAACCATTTTTAACCATCTTGCAATAGTACGAGATGTCACAGCTCTATAGGAACAATAAGATACCAGAACCTGAGTAGATTTCAGAAGATTGTCAGTCCTGTCAAGATAATGCAACAAAGTATGCATAGCACAAAGCTTCTCATCCTTGTAATGTAGTAATTCCAACTGGAAATTCTTACCTTGGCTTGAAGTTTTCAACAAATCCAAAAAACTGAATACTATTTTATCTGCCATACAAGTCATGTTATGTAAATTCAAAGATTTTAGAGTTTGTGCTCTTGGAGCTGTCGATAAAACAATAAGAGCAACCAGCTTCAATGTTAATAACCTTAAAGATATAGTTTCCAAAGGATAAAGGGTACACAGGTATTTTAAGATTAAATTTACATCCCAAGTGTCAACATATCTTAGTTTTGGTGGACTTTTGTTAAACACTCCCTTCAAGTATCTATTAATCAACAAAGGGTTGAGGCACCATGCATTATCAGACATTCTCAGAGTAGTAAATAACACTGCCTTGTGAGAACTGATGACACTATAAGACTTACCTTCAGTTACCAAAGAATGTAAGTATGAAATAACTGTTACCTCAGAGACACAAAAGGGATTAATTTCTCTGATCTTACACCAAAAATTCCATTTTTTCCCCATGCCAAATTATATTGTGTAGTTGTTCCTGGTCTCAATGAATTGTTAATGATGTCCACAGCTGTTGTTGGAAGAGAAATTGAACACGACAAGAGTAAAGGAAACCAGGATTGTGATGTCCAATGCGGAACAATTAAGAGTGCTTTACTAACATTATCAGCAATAATTTTATTCAATATTTTCCCAACAAGATTAAAAGGGGGAAAAATGTATGGGATTAAATCATGCCAGGAGAAAGAAAAGGCATCAATTTTAAAAGCAGCTGGTTCTGGAAACCATGAGATGAACTTCTTTAACTGACAGTTTAATCTAGATGCAAAGAGATCTATGCCTGGAACAAAAGTCTGTGCACACAATCTTTGAAAAATTTCTTTCTTTAGCATCCATTCAGTGGAATCAGAAAAGTTCCTGGACAGATAATCTGCCTGTATATTATGTTTGCCAGCAATATGGACTGCATATACGAGTATTTCCCTTTCCAAGCACCATTCCCAAATCTGTCTGGCTAGCTGATCCAACTGAATTGATGCCATTCCACCCATATTATTAATACATGAGATAGCACATGTGTTGTCAGACTGAATCTCAATATGGACATTTCTGTGATCTGAGTGAAAAACTTGTAAGGTATAAGAAATTGCTAACAACTCTAGGTAATTTATGGAAAAAATGGTCTCCCTCTTTTTCCATCTACCAGAGATTGATTTATTTGAATCAAGTTCATAAGCTCCCCACCCTGAGAGTGATGCATCAGTTTGAATAGTAAAAGCAATCTTGTCTTGTCTGATAGATTTCCCATTCTCGTCTGCAACATTTAGATACCACCATTTTAGTTTCTGGATACTTTGTGGAGATAACTGTATTGTACTATCAAAATTTTTGTTTTCACTAAGGCCTTTTATTTTATTATGTTCCAAATACCTGTAGTGCATCGGGGCTTCCAGGATTGCATAAAAGGCATTAATAAGCTAACCAATAAATGATGCCAACTCTCATACTCTAACATACTTTCTATCAATGAGCTTCTTGGCAAAAACATGGATGTTTTCCACTTTCTCCTCAGTAATGAAAACCTTAAACTGTACAGAGTCTAACACAAAACCAAAAAAGGTAATTCGTTGATATGGAATAAGCAGATTTTTCGAGATTGATAGTGAAACCAAGAAATTTTAATGTCTCAATCATAGTCCATGTGTTTTGCAAGCAAATGTGACTATCACCATCCAAATTCAACGAGTCATCAATATAATAGGAACACCTAATGCACTGCTGCCTAAACCAAGCATAAACGGGTTTTAGGATCTTAGTGAAAACTCTTAGAGCAGAGGAAAGCACTAAAGGTAAACATACAAACTGAAAAAGTTGACCATTCCAAATAAACTTTAGACACTTCTGATAATCTGTATGTATTGGAATACTAAAATAAGCATCCTTTAGATCAATAGAAGTAAAGAAATTATTTTTCTGGATGAGATCTAAAACAATTTGAAATGTTTTTCTTGCTTAAAATGTTCATAATGAACAAATTTATTCAACTGTTGCAGGTTAATAACTGGCCGAAATTTTCCTTTAGGTTTGGGAACAATAAAAATGTTTGAAAGAAATTGATTACTCTCACATGTGGATGGAACTATAGCTCCTTTGTGTAGAAGTGCAGTAATTTCATTGGATATAATGGTTCTCTGTTCATCCGAAAAGGGAATTTTTTGGGGGAAAAAAAAAAAGGACTGGAAATGCATGGAATCAAACTCTATTTTTTACCCGAAACTGTTTGCAAAATCCACAGATCATGAGTAAACTTATTCCACAGAGCAATGCAATGTTTAAGTTTTCGCACAGAACTTATCTCTACAGATTTTAATTTGTGGGCTCGTTTTGGGGGACTAGTATAGGCAGGTCTCTTTCCCCTACTGGAATTTTGGTATTGATACCTGTACGTATTTTGAGTACTATAAGGCTGAGATCATAATCTTGCTCTCTGATTGAAATCTGGACCTTGTATGGGTCCACCACCTTTAGTACCATGGCCTCTATTGAAACCTCCGTGAATCTGGGCAAAATTTTCTTTCACAAGTGCAAACCCAGTGTCACATTTTTTAACTTCCTTGGCCACATCATCCCCAAAAAGCATGGACATTATAGGGTTATGGGGGTATGCATATTACAAAGATTGGAATAATTCTTTTTCAAATGTGGTCGAATCATATACCTCCTTCTGAGGGAGACATGATATTGCACCTGACCCATAAGGGTAATAGCATCTGAAATTAGGGTCTTTGCTTTTTCATTAGTGGCAATCTGAGACTTTATTAATTCTGCTAATTGGACAAATGGAATAATGCCTGCAACAAAATTTTGTATATCCCTAAAGGCTTTGTCATAAGAGTGAACTCGTTTGCTAAGGTCATTCCAAATTTCTTGATTGACAAGTGGGGGACCCAACTTATCACAGTTTTCTGGGATCTTGTACTTCTGTACAATTTCATCTGTTGCACATAAAGAAGTGCATGCAGTATTAATCAGCTCTGCTAAGGATTTAGGTATTGGCTCTCCTTTTTGGG
>JAECUM010046944.1:0-16715 GCA_016617855.1 Megalonaias nervosa | reverse complement strand
TGCTGACCACGTTTACCAAGAAATTGTATTTTATGCAGAACAAAGTTTATCAGCGGATCTCTAATTTCAATCGAAGATTTTAAAACACTTTATCTAATATTTCACTTTGACGTATCAAGACACTCCGAACGAGGCATTGGATCAACATCTGATATTGAGGTTTAATGGACATCAAATATTACAGCTGTTCCAGCGGTTAATTATTATGCTTATGCGCTAATTATATTGACAGATTCATTATAATAGATTCTATAAAAGGTAGAATGACTGTCCAAGTTTGAGCGGTATAATTTTATCAGACAGGCGGTGGAATTTATTGATTTTCTAGCAAGAATGACTACCAGGTGCTTTGCACTTGAAGTGCACTGCACTTTACAGCAAGCGGCGCAATGTATTGATTTTCTCGCAAGCGGCGGAATGCATTGATCCACTAACAAGCGGCAGAATGACTGCGGTACAAATTTTATCAAACAAAAGGAGAATAAATGCAAAATTAAATGCATTATACACGAAGTGAATTTATCGCCGGAACAAGTTTTAAAAAATAACACAAGCTATTGTTCAACAACAGTCTGTTTCGATGAAGATAGATTTCGGAACGATTGACGTTCTGCCAGAAAACTGATGCTAATACAACGGTAGATCAATAAAATAAGATTGCGCAAACCATTTATCTTAAGTTTATCAGCAGCGCAAGTTACTGCAATGGCTCAAAGTAAAGAAATAAGCGGAGGATTTCTGGGACCTACACTAGCAACTATTGTAAAAACGGTGCAACGAAAAATACTGCGAGTACTGGGCACGCTGGGAATAGCTGCTGCTTCAGGGGCAATATCGGGAGCGATAAAAATAGGCTGTTTCCAGTGACGGTATGAAACAGTTATTAATCTAGTAATTTTGTCTAACAATTATAATAAAAAATGCCTGAAACACGAAGTGTTCGCAAACGTAAAACAGAAATGAAAAGTAAAACAACTTAAAAAAGAGAACATCAAAGACGAACCGCAAAGCAGTCCAAGGTGGATTCATATGTCCTTTGCTAGCGGGAATAGCGGGAAGTTTACGTCCGAATCTGCTGGGGATAGGACGTGGGAGAGGACTAATGCTACCTGGTACCCGCCGTTAAACAACTTTGAGATTCTTGATAAACTGAAAGATATCAGCGGATTTCAATGTGTATTTTCTAAAGACGAGTTATCACTTTAACCTGGAGAGCGAAGCTCTCTGCCAACGGCTTCAACTAGCTGTGTAATAAATATTCAAAATTTCAACGATGGAAATGGCATGCATTGGGTAGCGCTTTACAAAACAATTATTTTGACTCGTTTGGTCTGCCACCAAGTGATGTTATCAAACAGTACGTGCTATCGTCCAAGTACAAAAAAGTAAATTACTCTTCTAATCAACTTCAGCCAGATGGAACTGCAGCTTGTGGATATTACTGTGCTATGTGTATCAAACAAATGTCCACGAGTGCAAAGCACTCTGCGAGTGATTTTCTAAAATATATATTACAATTTACACCTAAACCAAGCCTGAAAAACGACAAAATTGCAATTTTATCTAACAAACAAATATAAAAATGACTATGTATTGCCTGAAGTGCAGAAATAAAATAGAAAACACAAATGTAACTACGGAAACAACCAAAAATAACAGACTAATGCTGAAAAGTATCTGTACTACCTGTGGCAGAAAAAAGAGTATGTTTCTTAAACGTGATTCACACTACCTGGAGGAATGCCAAAAATTCCTAATACTATTTTAGTCGACGATTAAATTATAATAAAAATGCAGAGCCAGTTTGCAAGCAAATAATGTGAATGTAAAGCTGACCACCATCTGTGTATATGGCAGGATAAAATAATAACCTACAGTCAGTGTTGTAATCGGCGAGCTGTAATCGGAATTGGCTTAGATATTCACAAGTTAATTGGCAAATTAGCAAAAACTTAGCAAAGGATGGACATTGCCTCATCATCGGTATACTGGTCCTTGGAATCTGCTCGATAAACAGCTTGATGAAAATGACAATCCAATTCTGGTAGAGGAACCGTATAACCAGGTCGATGAAATCGCATTGCGTCATGACATATGTTAGTGACAACGAATATAATAAATCTGGTTGCGACCGTATTATGCTTGATGAGCTAAAAATATGAAACCGAGCGGAATAAGAGAGGGAATTGATCGTGAGCTAGTACAATGTATCATTGAAACAAAATATAAACTTGGACTTGGAAATGTACTTTATGACAATGGAGTGCAGAGCGCTCTAGCACATGAACTTCACGGACCTAAAAATGAGTTTCCTCTACGAAGTGTTATCGCAAATGCAATTGATGACATTCGGGCAATAGATCTAGCTGATATGTAGAATATTTCACAGTACAACGACCACAAACGGTACCTGAAGAACGCATTGATATTTTTTAGTAAGTACACTTTCAGTGTACCTGTTGCAGATAAACAGGAAACACAATAACTAATGCGATGCGAGGAATTATTATCAGCACAGAAAGAAAGCCTAATAAAATTTGGAGATTTTTAATACGCAATTCGAGCAGTTTCTGGAACAAAATAGTATTATCAAATATATCACCGGAAATAAGGGAAAAAAGTGTCATCGTCGAGAGATTTAATCGTACGTTAAAAGAAAAGATCCACAAACAACTCACAGCCAAAAACACTAACAGGTATGTTGATGATCTGCAAAGATTGTGTCGGATTTCAATAACACTAAACATAAACACTTGGAATGTCGCCCAACGAAGCTGTTGATAATCCAGTGCTAGTGAACGAGAATATGTACCGAAGACACAAATTTAAAGCTTGTGATCGTGTTAGAAATTCATTAGTGAAAAAATGTTTGAAAAAGAATTCACTCCGAATTGGTCTGAGGAAGTATTTATTGTGGATAAAATTTTAACAACAATACCTGTGACGTATAAGCTGAAAGATAACAATCGCAGAGAAGAAATTACTGGAAGTTTCTATGAACAGGAACTACAAAAGACAGATCAGGATATATTCATCATCGAGTGAGTAATAGAATGAAAAGGTAAGCGAAGTTTGGTTAAATGGAGAGGTTATAGTGATAGTCTTAATAGTTGGATAACAACTAGTGAAATAAAAAAATATTTGATTAAATCGCATGCGATGCGATCGTGTGATGCATAGCATCAGGCGATCCAGTCACAATAAATTTTTGTATTTCAAAAGGACAGACTTACATGACGATATCAAGTGTTGTCTTCGCGTGGAGTAAAGCACTCTGCATCAAGTTAAAAATCTTAACAAACAGAAAATCAAATTTTATATTTTTTCGACGGCCGTAATCTTCTAGCTGTCCACGATTCATAAATGGCTTTAACAACTCCCAGAATATCTGATGTTCAGAGACAGTAAAATTAAACTTTTTAATCTTGTTAGCGAGGTGATATTTTACATTATACCGCGATTTTGCTGCGACATAATCTTGCTCGTCTTGAGGTACCATACCTAGTTCATCAGCAAATTTATCCTCGATGACAGGAAATAAATACGTTTCTGAATCAAATTCGGAGTGTAAAACACTCTGATTCTTCGAATTTTGACTGCTAGCAGTATTGGACTTTTTCAAATCCTGATGCAATTTATACTTGGAGTGCTTGAACTCTACAGTATCATGATCGATATCAGAGTAAAGATCTGACAATTTTTTCGCGAACAATAAATTTGTTTGGGACATCTTATGCATAAGACTTTATCTAATTACTGTAATAAAATCTCAGATGAAATAAGAAGTATCGTAAGATCTAAAATCTTAAATGTGAACCTGTTATCAATCTGTTTATGAGTAATGAAAAAACAGAAAAAAGTTTGTGAACGTACTGGTTGAACACGGTCTTTCCTCGGCCTTTAATGTGTTACTGACAGCTTCTGATGTATCAGAACTTGAGAAATACCAAAAAATATTTGTTAGATATGACAGGGATACTGTTATGAAGTGGAACCACTGTTGTTTGACAAGGGAAGATCTAAAAATATTCTTAAAATTGATCCGTGAATAAACTGCAGTTCTGTGTTAATTATAAAATATGGATAGATTTGTTACTCGAGCTAATGTTGTAAATCCTTATCAGCTAGAAGAAGCTGTAAGAAATATGTTCCGCGGTGACAACAATGTGGTAGCTCGCTTTGAAGTAGAACGAGAAAAAAATAATTTAATTTTGTGAAGCAACATAGAACTTGATCATATGTTGAAATACGGCAAGATCTCTGTCGAATATGACAAAGAAACACTAAATAAATATATCACTTATTGTTTGACAAACAGTAACGTTGCAAATATTTTAAACAGCAGGTGATTCGTACTGAAATAACATTTCATCCAAAGTTTTGAAAAGGCAGATTTATGTGTTCCATCTGCAACAAATTTTACTGATCTTTCATTAATGTTAAAATGTTTTGTTGCTGCTGAGATCGATGGAAATGCGATTTCGTCTCCTGTGGCAATGTTAGTTGCTATAATAGGACGGACAGATTGTTTAAGATTAAACTAACCTTTTCCTCAACGAACATTTTCTTGTTGTGACACAAGGTCAAGGTTCTTAAGTCGGTTATTGTTTTAAAATTCCGTTTTGATGATCCACAACGAAGCCACTAGAAATCAAACCATGAAAAACTTCGTAAACAAATCTGTGCGATCTATAACAAACTTGATTAGTATTAGTTCCTCGAATTATCACATTCAAATAGCCATGATTATTAATATAACCAACAACATTTTTCGTTTCAATCTATCTGATAACGCCTCTATCATTTGCCTCGTACTTATCACAAATCTTATGCTGCTGAAACTCGTCTTGCAATGACAAATTTGCAATATTAATGTCATTTAACTGATCATTCACATGATAAACTCTTATCCCCGTTGGAATCTCACAGAACAGCGTAAAAATAAATTCATGTAAAAACATTTCATTGTACTCGGTATCATCAGCACCTTTCACTTTTATCTTATAACGCGCTGGAGTTCTAATTCCAAACGAAACTTTAGTTTTAAGATTAATCATTACTTCCAGCATATTTCCTGCATAGCAGTTGTACTTCTGTGAATGTAGAATATATCCAGCTCACTAACCGTCGGTATAAGTCCACTAAGCAAAATTTTGCTCATCTTATAATAATAGCAATTTTGTTTCTCTAATTGACAATTTCGTATCGCACAATTAGATAAATATAAAACAGTAGATATAGCGATGTTGAAATTGAGTGATATTGCAAAGAAACGTTTATTCTCGACAGAAAGATATCGATCTAAAAAAATATTGCAACTGCATTTACAGGTAAATTTCTCTACCGCAAACTTATATCATCTGCTCTGCCAACATTTAAATCCGAGCTTGCCATGCATAAGGGTCTGAAAATAATAGTACAATTTTACGTTCAGTTTTCTAAACTAAATATATCTTCGGGATCCCAGCAGCAAGCTGCGGATCGACTCGCCGATCAAACGCCTACTTCTCAACAAAGAGAGGAATTTGCTAATCCTTACATCACATCAAAATTTCGTCGAATTTTAACTGAGAAAGATTTAATGTCGTTATCAGATCATATATTTCAGGAAATATGGAAAAAATCGATGAATACACAGCATTAGGGTCGGGTTGGAGATTTGATAAAATAACAAAAATATTATTTCACACTATAAAATATAAACCACAGCGAGGTGGCTCGTATGTCGATCTGCCTACTAAAATAACAAAATTCGAAATGTTGTATTAATGTCAGAAATAGTGACGACGACAGGTGTTTTCAATGGGCAGTATTATCAGCGTTATTTCCAGCACTTATGTTAGTCATGTTAATAAACTCTGTTTTACTGGGTTTAAGTTTGCAGTCGCTGAAAATCAAATTCCAGATTTCGAAAAGTAAAATAAACAGCTGTTACCTGGTGAGGTTAGCGTGTTTGGTGTTGACGATAATCTAATGATCTACCCGATATACAATAGCAAATGTGCATGTCAGCAGACAATAAAATTGCTGTTTTATAAAAATCATTACTCGTGGATCAAAATCTTTAACGGGCTAGTCAGAGGGCAATATAACAAGCATAAGGAAAATAAATATTTTCTGTTTCACATGCTTGCACGCTGTAAATCTCAGCTGGTTCTCAGTTGATATCTCGAATACTGCTCTAACGTACAAAATATATCTATGCCTGATGAAGACAAAAAGATATTACAGTTTACAAATTACAGACACAAGATGAAAGTGCCTTTTATAATTTACGCAGATATCGAGTCTACTTTACTTCCAGTGCTAGGAGCAGAAAATAACCCAGATAAATCTTCGACAAGAAACATTCAAGAACATATTCCATGCGGAGTAGCGTATAAAGTAGTCTGTGCTGCTGATAAACGTTTATTAAAATCAATAACAATGTATCGTGGAGTGGATCCTGCTGTCTGGCTTATGGAAAACCTTATCAACGAAATTGATTTTATCCTGATGTTACTCGCAAAGACAGTAGCAATGAGACCTCTCACAATAACAAGAAGCTGAATCTACTGCAGCAGAAATATGTCATATTTGTGAGGGTGAGTTTACGCCTGCGCAAGACCGTGTAAAAGATCACTGTCATATTACTGGAAATTATCACGGTCCAGCACATGACAAATGTAATTTTAAATATGCCGCACCAGATTTCGTTCCTGTTGTCTTTCATAATTCAGAGGACATGATTCCTAAAGCAATAAAGATATAATAAACAGTCTGACAATAACAACGATAAAATAAAATGTATTCCTAATATCACAGAAAAGTATATGTCTGGGACGCTAGGTAAGATAAGATTTATTGATAGTCTTCAGTTTGTGGCAGCGTCGCTAGATGAGCTTGTAAAGGCTGCGGTTAGTTTGATAATTTGACTGAATATTTCGGTGAAACTGCATGCAGTTTATTAACACGAAAAGGAATTTTTCCTGATGAGTATCTTGATAATTGGGATAAATTTGATGAAAAAAGTTTACCTGACAAAGATAAGTTTTATTCTTGGTTAAATCATGAGAGTGTCAGTGATGATTGTGCTTATGCTCGATGGATATGGGACTCGTTTGACTGTAAAAACTTATGCGATTATCATGATTTGTATCTTATCACAGATGTGTTGTTGCTCTCAGATATATTTGTAAATTTCAGAAATGTCAGTGCTGATAACTACGGACTCGGCCCAGCTTATTATTATTCGGCATCCGGACTAAGCTGTGACGCATTACTAAAACATAGCAAAATAAAATTGGAGTTGTTAACAGACCCAGACATGTTCTGTTTCATCGAGCGGGAATTAGAGGCGGAATAAGTGTCATAAAAATATGTAAGGGCTAATGATAAATATTTACACAACTATGACAAGACAGCTCCATCAAGTTTTGTAACCTATCTCGATGCCAACAACCTGTATGGTTATGGATTGTTGGAGTCTATGCCGGTTGGTGGTTTGAGATCGATCAGTAAAAAACAATTTTTTTGATGAAACTGATAAAATCGTAACAGCGGGATGTGAGAATCCTGATGTTAGTTATTTGTTGAAATTCATCTTGACTGTTGAGCTTCATGATAAGCATTCATTTTGTCCAGAATCAATGATGATAGATTAGTTTATCATCTGATGAAGAGAGAAATTATTCGAAGGGTAAATCTGTTGCAAGCAAGTCTGTTGTTCATAAACTAGTTCCTAATCAGCTTGACAAACGGAGATACGTTTTGCATTACAAAAATCTGAAACAAGCACTTGATCATGATCTTGTTCTTAGGAAAGTTTACCGAGTTCTAAAATTTAATCATTCGAGATGGATGAAGGGTTATATCTACTCAAACACAGCGCGACGAGCAGTTGCCAAAACAGAATTCAAAAAAAACTTTTTTTGTTCAAGCTTATGAACAACAGCGTCTTTGGCAATACCATAAAACAGCGGATTTCACTGCGACAATAATATAAAAGTAATAGGAAAATTTAAGGATGAGACAAATTTTGTTCCTACCGTTGAATTCATCGGATTGCGTATTAAAATGTACTGTCTAAAACTAGCTGATAATAAAGTTAAGAAACGAGCTAAGGGAATAAAAAAATGTAGTCGGTAAGGTGATAGGATTCGATAATTATAAAGCTGTGTTAGACGGATTTTCTAGTTATGTAGAGATAATGGTAATAAGATCAAATTGTCATAAAGTTGAGACTGATGTTATTATAAAATCTGGTCTTTGTAATTTTGATGACAAGCGATACTGTTCTGATGGCATTAACACATTCGCGTCAGGATATAAAAAGTCTGATAGTAATTATTTTAGCAAGGTGGATTTTTTGGATTGGTTATTACAGTAAATTTTGTGTGAATGTTAGGTATAGTAAAGTTTTGTGTGAAATATAAAATAAAAATCGCAGTAGTCTTGATAAGTGGGGGTGTTTCTCAGCCAACCCCATTTTGTCTGACGATGATGATAATTTCCTTGATAGGTCCTCACGTGGTAAATCGAATGATGAAAGCTACGCTGTTGCCTCAACAAAGTTGTTTTCGTTTTTGATTAGATTAACATGGGAGTGTGGGGGTGTGGGGGGTGTGGATCTGGGACGGAGTAAGAATCATGCTGTCGTCCAAGTACAAAATAGGGGTTTGGCTGAGCATCCCCACTTGTTAAGACTACTCATTGAATGAAAGATTGTGAAAATGGGTTGACAATTCATACAGTATAATTAACAACTAATGTGGCTTCCAGACGAAATATCTGTATAGATTTCATATTTGTCCGCAGTGCAATTATTTGCAAAGGGTTGAGTTCCTGTAAAATAAATATTACCTTGCTCATTCATCGAATAAACGAAAGCGTTCGATAAAATCAACCGTGATATTTTATGACATAAATTAACTAGCAACTGGGTTAGTTCGTTTATGATAAAGACTCTGTGCGTTATTTACGATTCTGTAAATCCTTGTATAAAAATACAATATTAATTCTTTTCAAGATTTTATTTTGAAACAATGAGGATCATTTTAATACCCAATATTGTTACTAGAATGCAGCATAATGCCAATGTAGCTGATTTCTTTTCTCTGTAGATAATTTGTCTCTATTTTTCTTATTATATGCAGACAATGCAGTCAGTTGTGTGTGTGTGTGTGTGTGTGTGTGTGTGTGTGTGTGTGTGTGTGTGTGTGTGTGTGACAGTTTATAAGGGTGTCTAGCACTGGGGCATCATGCCGCAGACATGTAGTATGATGTCCCACCCAGTCACATTATTCTAATCTTACATCAGGCCGACCAGTACTAACACTAACCTCTCAATGCAGAGTGCCAAGCGAGGCAGCTCCTAGTACCATTTTTATAGTCATTTCGTATGGCTCGGCTGGGGTTCAAACCCGCGATCTCTCGCATCCGAAGCGGACGCAGAGAGGTGCGGTCAGTTTTGTAAAAACTGAATAGTATTTACTAACCATGCTGAATGATTTGGAATCATACACCCGTCCTTTGAATCTTAAGGTCAACAATAGCCCAAAAATTGTTTTTTGAAAGAGGCACAACGACAAGTTCATCAATATATTACAATGGCGAATTGGTAGAAAATATAGAATCATTTAAGTGGCATTTATTCTAAAATAGTTCATACCTACGAATGCAAAAATACATAAGTTTTCAGGTGAATTTCGCTATTGTTTTATTTACATTTGAATACATTGTTCTACCTGTAAGGTAAAAATATATACGTTTTGATACTCTCTTTGGATCCGTGCTTAATTATGGAACAGTGATATGGCTTTTCACCTAGGAAAGGATGTTGAACAAATTCATGCAAACGTTTGCAGACCATTGTTTGGTGGTGGTGGGGGGTCATATACTATTTTTGGATGTCCACTATGGTGAACTGGAGAGATATGACTTTATTTATCATTTGGTTTATACGAGACCTGAATCTGTTCACGGGTGTACTTGTGACTATGTATATGTTCGCCAAATAATTGCACAGTTGATTTGTATATGTTTCAATATGATTAATATCAGATCTCCATGATCATGCGTGAAGATCTGATAGTGGCCGCATAGGGGTCATGTTCTGGGGACATTTGAATTAGCCAATGGAAATGCAGCTTTCAGAAATTTGAAAGTGAATCAAATCGTTAGACACACACTGATGATTTCAAACTATAAGGCTCAGACTCCCAAACCCGACGATATAAGACTTCATCTGATTGGCTGATAAAAATTAGCATATATGGACATAATATAGGTCACCAGAACATGACCCCTACGCGGTCGCTGCCAGATCTCACGTAGGACTGTGGAGATCTAATGTTTACCAGATTGGCATATATTTAATTGCTTATAATGTTAGAAGGAAAATGATAAAGCAATCAGTTGCACTATTTGGAATTATTTATCAAGTTTTTTTCCTTCCATGTACTGAACTATGCAATGCAGCATGACATTTGCAACTTCGATTTAGGAGCTTTTCATAAATAAACACTAATCAACGGATACGAAAATGAAGTTAATATCATTAACTGTTGATATATACTAGGTTGGCGCCAAGGTTTTGAACAGAGAATCTAGAGTTTTAGGATATACTATTTTAATTAACTTGAAAAAAATAAGTTAAATGTGAATATAGTGTCTTCTTTGGCTAATGTAGAATATCTGTCAATTCATCGAAAAATGAAATAGGACAATTTTTGTTTTCATTGTTTTGACAGCTGTTTATCGCTCGACTGATTAAAAATAGATTGTTCTTGATAACGATAAAATCTAAAGGGTAACCAAATATTGGAACTAGGTATTTCTGTGACTCCACCTATTCAGAAGATAAGTGGCTACGATCCCTCTTTGGATCAACCTTCTTTGCGTTACAAGTGACAGGAATTGCAAATGTTTAAGTATGTATCACATTTTGGGTTTGTTGTTTTACGGCACAACAAAACAGGTAGGTTATTTAGTGGCGGAGAAATCTGAGTAAAATACCTTCTCCAATTACACACACGATATGTATGTGGGGGTAAAATGTGGCAGAAAGTGATTTCGATGAAGTTATAATATCAGCCATATAAATATCACCATATACAAACTGTATATTAACGATCTAGTCTTTATCTATTCAAGCTGAGTAAAAACTTCCTCCAAGCTGTCAGTTTTTTCTTTCTTTTGTTGGTCATAATAGTATTGTCTGTTTCATGGGCCGAATCTCGATCCTAGCTGAACATTTGGCAAAACATGTGTTAAGCTCATTTCGCTTATCTTTTGGCGTTTATTGTCAATTAATTTTTTTTTTTTTTAAACGATGATGGCTCCATATTGTTTCATGTTACTAAGGTCATAAAAAATAAACGAGGGTTAGACGTTAAATAACCAAATCAACTGCTATGCTTTTATAAATAAAAATGAAATGTTAGTTTCATTTGTTGGCTTCGGTAGTTGAATTTTTGCGGCAAACCATTAAAACAGAACACTATCATAACGTTCTTTACGGTCTTGAGAGAGAGAGAGAGAGAGAGAGAGAGAGAGAGAGAGAGAGAGAGAGAGAGAGAGAGAGAGAGAGAGAGATTACCTGGACATTGTTCCTTGTAACAGCACGACAATTACCCCGACACGGAGATAAGAAGTTTCCATGTTGTAACAAGTTCGTACCAATTACCTACGAGTAGTGACTATTGTAAAACATCCGGTGGAAGTAGATTACTTTCTATAAGGCGATGTGTCGTGACGCTAAACTCAATAAAAAGATAAGAATGTTTGAGAATGAATTTAAATGGCTCAGAATGCCACAGCATTAAGCATCCTACTGTGAAAAAGTACTAATTACTATTTATACTTTACTCGAAGCGCATTATTTGAAAGTTAGTATTACGTTAAATGGATCAGTTTGGCATTATTAAAAAAAATGATATTGAATGACTCTGCAATCAATATTATGTGCAACATATTATTGCAGGTTCGTATTTCGTTTGCAGAGCTACATAATCTGGAATGGGCTGGGGACTAAAGGATATGGAGGCAGTCAAGTGATTGTGTACAGACTAGTAACATCACCTGCTGTTACTTGTACAAAACACGCAACAACACTTTTTCCCTCTCTGCTCGTTAAAATAGTTTGTATGAGATAAAGCCACAAAGGAAAATTGTAGAACAAGAAGCATAATCAGTCCGAATAGTTAAGCATTATATCTATCTTTTTGATAATTGAAGTCAGTTTATTTATATGATCAAGATTTTATAACGCCAATAAAGATATTTTATCAATATAATCAATACTTGATAATGCCAATAAAATCAATATATCAATATAATCAATACTTGATAATGCCAATAAAATCAATATATCAATATAATCAATACTTGATAATGCCAATAAAATCAATATATCAATATAATCAATACTTGATAATGCCAATAAAATCAATATATCAATACAATCAATAGTTTTTAATGCCAATGAAGTAAATATATCAATATATTATTATAATAAATATTTTATAATGCCAATAAATTCAATATATCAATATAATCAATATTTTATAATGCCAATAAAGTCAATCTCTCAATCTAATCAATGCTTGATAATACTAATGAAGTTATTATATCAATATAATCAATACATTTTAAGGGCAATAAAGTCAATATATCCATATATTAATATAATCAATAATTTACAATGCCAATAAATGTCAATATCAATATTATCAATACTTTATAATGCCAATAAGGTCAATATATCGATATAATCAATGCTTTATAATGTAAATAACGTAAATAAATCAATATATCAATATAATCAATACTTTATAATGCCAATAAGATAAGTAAATCAATATATCAATATAATCAATATACTTTATACTGCCAATAAGGTAAATATATCAATATAATCAATACTTTAAAATGCCATTAAGGTAAATATATCAATATATCAATATGATCAATACTTTATAATGCCATTAAGGTAAATATATCAATATATCAATATAATCAATACTTTATAATGCCAATAAGGTAAATAAATCAATATATCAATATAAGCAATACTTCATAATGCCAAATAAGGTCAATATATCAATACAGTAATATAATCAATACTTTACAATGCCAATAAGGTAAATATATTATTATATCAGTATAATCAATACTTTATAATGCCAATAAGGTAAATAAATCAATATATCAATATAATCAATACTTTATAATACCAACAAGGTAAATAAATCAATATATCAATATAATCAACACTTTATAATGCCAACAAGGTAAATAAATCAATATATCAATATAATCAATACTTTATAATGCCGATAAGGTAAATAAATCAATATATCAATATAATCAACACTTTATACTGCCAACAAGGTAAATAATTCAATATATCAATATAATCAATACTTTATAATGCCAATAAGGTAAATAAATTACAATATTCGATACTTAAGATGCCAATAAAGTGAATACATGAATGCAATTAATACTTTATCATACCATTAAAGTTAATATATCATATAATCAATAATTTATAATGCCAATAAAGTCAATATATCATTATAATCAATGATTTACAATTATAATCAATACTGTATACTGCCAATAAAGCCAATATATAAATATTATCAATATTTTATAATGCCATTACAATCAATGTAATAATGCAGTCAGTACTTGATAATGCCATACAGGCTCCATACAGATTAGGCCTTTAGACTCGTTAGACATAAATGCTGAGATGAAAGTTAGGTACAGGAGTTTTGCTGTTATGTCTTTTAACCTATGGCAACCATATTACAGCTCTTAATGTAATAAAGTCATTTAGGATATGAACCTTGCTGTATGTTACTACACAAGGTGCAAAAATATAGTTTTATGTGAACAAAATACTTGCAAAGATGTGTTATTTATAGCGTTTTATTTAAATACGCAACCTATTGTAACCCTCTTATTTCCTTACGTTGTTACGTTTATGGTTGAAACGAAAGCCTTTCTGATGATTGTAAGAAAGTTCTTTGCACTACATTTTGCTTAAAATATAAATTTTATAATACAGCGCCTTTTTTGATGAACTAAGAACAAACAATGTTGCAAAACATCATTTAAAGATCCATGTGCATTATTCAGTTTGCATTCACTGTTGTATTTACTTTATGAGATCGTGATGCCAAGGAATATCTGGACATATTGCTTGAATTCAAGATTGAGCCTACATTCGACAACGACATGTTAGTTTTGAGCAAACGTACTCAGCGGGTTACTTTATGATAGGTATTGTTATCATGACTGGTCCGACATCATCATGCTTGGTCGGTTCGTTTTGTCTATAATTCGAGTGTGATAACTGCATCTTGGTACTTATAGTGAAAGAAGAAGACAGAGCAGTGCCGGATTAAACTCAGTGGAAGCCCCTAGGCAGTCGAAATCTCGGGGCCCCCCTCGCACATTATCTCCTAATACGTCAAGATCAAATCAATTGAATATTATTTTGATCCATTGTCGCGGGGCCCCTAGGCCGGTGCCTACTCTGCCTAATTGGTAATCCGGCACTGAGAGAACCTTGAAGAAGCTTTATCTCAGACTAAGAACAATCGTTCTGGGGTGAAATCGATAGGTGCTGAAAGTGCAAAAGCATGATTCTGTTTTGTCAAAGCCATTTTTGGCTGTCCCCATGAGCCATTAGTCGTCCTAGATACTTAATGTAAAAAAAACAAATCCTTTGTGCCTGATTTTGTTCTTTACTGGTATATAATGCACGCCTGCTTTGACAATATTTGTGTTCAAGAAAACAAGACAGTTGGCCATTGTATTATGTGCTAATGGCGAAGAAATATATGGCAGCTCGTTTGATCGTCCTGCGCTAATTTGGAAACTTCGTAAGCCAAAAGGCGACTAGACTCTGCAAGTGCAATACTATAGTGGCCCGTATAATCCTTTGGAGAAACAACTTGATGCTAATGATCAGCCACATCCATGCCACAAGCCAAATTTACCAAGTAGACGCCACGGTGGAGAATTGAATAGCAACACATTTGACATGTGACTTGGGAAACATAATTATAAGTACTCTACGTATAATGAAGTCAAGGCAATAACAGGATTGTTTTGAATACTGTCTGGAATCATTTCACAAGAAATAAAAAAATAAAAGTATCTGAAAGAGCTGCCACCACTTGTTCCCAAATACAATAATACGATACACAAGAGTATTGGGATGACGCCAGCAGAAAACAGTGATAACCAAGACGACGTGGCAAAATAAATTATTTTTTAGACAAAATTGTTACGTGGGCGACCGAGTTAGACTTTGCAGAACTGAGACAACATTTGAGAAAGGTCATACGGCAAACTGACCAAAACTAAATTTTTGTTGTGTCAGAAATTTTAAAGACAATTCATGTCGGACAGACGATTTCAGACCTTGTTGGCGAATCTCTGTCTATGTATCATTTTTTAAGGAAGAACTACCAGCAACATCCCTCTGACACTTCATATATGCGGTCTGCATCATAAGCAGACAAATTATTTTTATTTGACGCCTATGTTATTTGCAGGCAAGTAGTGAGACAGCAAATTTTAAAGTAAATTGTGTTTCTCTGAGAATACTCACCCAATCACATTAACGTTAGCGAGCGAATGACGATTTTTTGATTACCGACAGACGTTAACCTATGTTTTGGCAACAAAGCCGGGATGTCTCAAGACGACTACCGAACCATCCGACCTGAACTAAAGATAGTTCGGGTCGATGGAAAGGGCATGTAACTCGTTCACCTGCATGCTGAAGCTAAAGCTATTAAGAAACATGCTTTTTATTATAGTAACTTTTGCGAAGTGTATGTTAAAGACTCTAATTTATTTGAACTGAGCCATGATAAAACCCTATGAAAGATTCTGTTATGGAAACAGTGTGAAGGAGTTTGGTCGATTCAGGTGGCAGGAATTGTGAGATCTAAAATGTATATACTGCAGCTTCAGTAAAAAAAATGCCAAGGTTATCAATACAAAAGTCGTCATAAATATTATCACATATGATGGCGAAAAGGATACGTTCAGTTGAGTTCATTGCTTTTAGACCAGCTCCTTCTGAGCACGATGTAACTAAATAAAATAGGACTATTGGATATGACGACCAGCGATATGATGGTTTCAGCACGTTGGCTGACGGCCATTAATAGAATAAATAAGATGATGCAGAGCCTGCTGTTTTTGTTGAGTTGAGCCTGATCTGAGCAAAACAAAATGCACGATAACAGTAATTTACAAAAATATACAAATAACAATTCTATCACGCTTATGCGCAATTAAGAGTTTAACGCCCCTTGTTTACTTTTGAGAAAGACGTTAATTGTACATGTCCAGCAATACTGTATTGAGCGGAAGTTGATACCTAATGCATCTCCTGCTTTGTATAGTGACGGGAATCTTAACACCTCTTGAATTTCTAATGTATCGCTTGCATGGGACGTTGTGCTTTCTTTCTTGAACTTACGTGCTACCTCTTCTATTTTCCCCGTAATCTAACCGCTTCTAGGTCTTCTAGTGAATTGTCTGACCAATTTCCATTTAGCTGGTCCAAAACAAGATCGTCTGGGATGACACCATAAGTGTTTTTATACATGCCCGTGTCACAGCATATTATCTCGAGCAGTGCCGACACCCGAGACCCTTACACAAATATATAGCCATTTTTGTTCGGCTGATTTGCGATCAGG
>JAECUM010046942.1:0-27350 GCA_016617855.1 Megalonaias nervosa | reverse complement strand
GAGACTATGTTGTTTGCAGTTGGAACCGACGTAAACGCAAATACAGACGGTATTTTTAATTATTTTGTGCATTATTCAAAAATGACAAATGTTATCAATATATTTGGTGAGCTGTTATTCATATGATAAACGTATGCCTGGTTGATACGAACGATTCAAAGCACACAAACATATAAAGATTTCTTGATAGTCCTGTTTTGTACAATTTTTTTTTAATATAGAAACGCTCGATTAACTACAGAAAATGGCAATTCTGTTATAAATTGGCTATATGGTTCATTTCAGTTCTGTTGTGCCTTTACGACGATACACTCCGATGTGTCAAAATTAAATGTAACGGACTTTTTTGATAGTCTGGTTTAATACAAAATATACAGACATAAAAACCTCGTTTGCCTTCAAAAACGTTAGTAATTTTGATCTAAAATAATGTTTTCGATTTTATTGTAGAGCTGCTGCGCTCAAGAGCATGATATCATCTGACCTACTTTGGCTAAAGCCGTTGTGCCTGGGGTACACTCATCCTATATACATGTTATCAGTACAGTAACTTGAGTGCTTGTATCGCGTTCAAATTTTATAGAGGAGGTATATTGGATCTCTGGAGATCAGAAAGATCCATAGTGTTGTGGTGTCCTTCCCTTATCAACGAGACGCAATACAGGCACCCAGGAAACGTTTTTGCACTGATGATATCTGTATTGTTTACCCTTAAGGCTTAACAATAACTAATTCAAAATTAACAAGACTTTTATGTTCTTGTTGTTCTTTATATTTGATTCAGTGCATCTACTCCCTTCACGCCAACTTTGCTAGGTGACATCATCATTGAAAGCAAGGACTCATGTGCACATCTGAGACAAGGTTTCCTCTGTGTAGGTAGTCTTCATCATCACTTGTATTATAATGAAAACATAAGTATTTATACGAATAAGATAGGTATTGACATCATAAAGCAAATCATTTTCGTACTATTTATATTAATATTTTTTATATTTCTTTCCAAGCTGATATGCAGATTTTCCAGGCCTGAGATGCAGCTGTTGAATGACCCGTCCACCGTTTACCATAGACGAACACGTGGTTGCTGTTTGGGGTACTAAATGACCATATCAATTAGACCTGCGTAAAATATATACAAAACACAAAAGAAAAGTATCAGCTCAAATTGTTGAAAATTTCATATTTACATTTTTTAATAAATTATTTTAATCTACTGTCTTCGTATTCAATTGTGGACTTGTGTTTGATCGGGACATTACTGTATAATTCTCATTTAGGCGTTATACGTTTGGCAGGTTTCTGTAATACATTAACCAGGCGAAGAGACAATATACAGACCAAAATGAAAATACAAATAATGTCGAAAAGCAAATGTTCAATAACAAATTTTTAATGTTATTAATCATATTTCTATAGCATATAAGCACGTTTACCTCTTTATATGATTAGGACGAAGGCACCAGAGCCGATTTAATATATATATATATATATATATATAGAGAGAGAGAGAGAGAGAGAGAGAGAGAGAGAGAGAGAGAGAGAGAGAAAGTAATTTTAAAGCGATGGAAAAAAAAATTAAGTTCAATATCATATAAAATTTTGTTTAAAAGTTTATTTCCAAATTCCGTGCTCACAGGTGCCCCCGCGCGTAAATCTGAGGGGGTGGGGTGCGGGTGCTCCGCCAAAATGATCCAAATCGGGCCCCGCGTTTGCTAAAGCCGGAACTGGTAGGTAAAAGTGTTCAGCTATCACAAAATGCAATAAATATAAACGTCACCATAAATACAGATTCTTCTTTTACTCATGTATGATTGCAGATGTCGAGGCTGGTTTGACCTACATGTTTTGTTGTTGTTTTGGTGTTTAACTCCATTTCTCAGGGCAAGGTAGTCGATATATGGTGGCCAGTATAAATGGTGGAGATATAACACTGAAAAATCCCAGTAAGAACAACCGACTCACCGGAAGCCACTGGAAAGCTTTCTCACATACCCACATTAGCCGAATCCGAGACTCAAACCCACCCGGACAGAAGTGAGATGTATGCTTTTTGTTCCGTAGGCTGTAACATATGACTTGCACGTGCTGCTTGAGTACAGTTTTGTACTTTTTAAAAAAAATCATTTTATGGCCATTTTGTAAAATAATAATAATAATAATAATAATAATAATAATAATAATAATAATAATAATAATATCCATTATTTATCCAGGTTAATAATAATAATAGTAATAATTATAACATCCATTATTTATCCAGGTTAATAATAATAATAATAATAATATAATAACATCCATTATTTATCCAGGTTAACATAACTTGCAAGATTAACATAAGTTGCTAGCAGATAATCGAAATTATGTCTCTGCAACTAAAACTAATATACATGTAATTAGTAAAACAAGATCTTTGAAAACTACTGCATGAAGGAATACAAATATGGTGGATATTAATACAAAGTACATGGTTTACATACTGTTATCACATGCATGTATCACATCTACCGCGTATAAATGTTATGCAATCATAAAATCAGGATTGTTGATAAAATATCTGTGGAGGTATAATTTATGTTGAAACATTAGGCGCTTGTTTAACAAACTGCCGCAAACTGTTACATCAAATTGCAATGGTGTCTTATAATGCTTTGATCGAATTTCTGGTTTATGTCAATCATTGTTTTCAATCAGCCGTGTACTCTTTATGTTAATGTTCCTTAGAAAGTGAAAAAAAAAAACCCACCCCAAAACAACCATTTAGATTATCTTGCATTAAATTACTTAAGACCTTGAAATTTAAAAAATAGCTTTTTCTAAAAGTAACGTAATACCTTAATTTGAATACATCTATAAATATGGTGCAGATATTAAAATTGCCTCGACATTTAAAATCACCCTGGATGCTTTTTCTGTAAGCTGCAAGCCGTATATTCTATGCATGTATAAAGATTTACGGGGGTTTTCCCTACTCAGCCTCACACAGTACAGCAGCAGATGTAACGTGGAGAAACAACTTTATTTTACACCATTATGATCCATTGATCAAACATAAAACCTCTAAGCCTTGTTATAATTACTATTTTGTATGATACTTTTGTAGGTAGGTAGGTAGGCAGGTACGTACGTGTATGTATGTACGTATGTATGTATGTATGTATGTAGGTAGGTAGGTAGGTAGTAAGTGTAAAAATCACAATATATACCACAAATTTACAAAAATACCAACGGACATGGTCAGATTTCAATTTTGTCAGAAGCTGGTTTGGAAAGAATCCAGATATGATTGCGACAAAAACCCGTTGCTGGGCAACAAAGCCTGTTATTTGTTCAAGAGATCAACCCGTTTCAAACAACGATTCGCTCCTACGGACAAATAATCAAGTCAAATACAGTGGGCAGAGGCCAAGTTCTAATATGGTAATCAAATCTGTTACATGCATGTCATTTCTTTCCCAATATCCACTATACTATGCATGATCATTATCGACAAAACGAAATAGAGTTGACTCGATGCCACTACTTAAAATCAAAGCCCGAAATCAAATCAGTTGGAACTATTACCACCGGATCGATACAGACAGAGTGGTACTGTTGTACCTCAATCGAGAATTTATTAAGAGCTGGCGGTATTCAAACTACGTTATAAATTTAATTTTAATTTGAAAGCCAATAACTTTATTTCAATTTTTTTTCTTCTCTAAACTCAAATGTTGATAGCGATAATTCTCCCTAGCACAAAACGCAGCAATTTATCTGATTGGTTGCAACAAAAGTTAGACTGAATCTCATATAACTATACAATCTGCACTAAGAAAGGGAATTTTAGCCGTTTTCAGGAGGAAACCCGTAAGAACAGGAAAGAACCATTAGCAAGGTTCGCTCTCAATAAGTCATAATTAGGTATTTTACACGTATTTCTTAATCGATAGAATTAACAGAAGCTCGACGATCGCATCAGACTAAATATCGGTAGACTTAAATAATAAGTTTAATTATGTCACTTTTAAGGATTTCCATCAATAAACTATTTCCCGTGGACATACGCAGTTCGTTTTCTGTGTTAATCACAGACGGAAAAAGTAATGTTGAAAGACAGATGTAAATACCGCGTCACCTTTGTAAACACATGAGGCAGATGAGAGGGGTGACCGTTCAAAAGTTGATTGTTCGCAGTGATGTATATAACATAACTGTTATTTTTATCCTTATCATGCTCAGTTCTGATTTCTTGATACACCTAATATGAAATATATTCAACATATCCCTACAAGCCTCTACAGGTGTGTAACACAATCTCGCTGAAATCCGCGTTAACTGGCTGTGGTTTCACCTCTACCAAGTTGAACTTTTATCAGTGTCATCTGTGACTGGAAATATTAACTTTTTATAAACGTATCAACGGATAATGACTTATTAAATAATGTGCATAGATTCACTCTCTGTATAAGATACAGTAATCTAAACCTTAAACAATCTTGTCCTTTAGACATATGACGTCACCTATTGAAACAAAAATAGTATATACATTGAAATAAGCACCTAGATAATGTTAAGCTAATTAGATTACACAGGAAGATCGTGTGGTTTATTTCTATGTGACCTGAGAAACGTGGCATTTATATCTCCATTATCAGTTTTACGGTGTAGTATCTCTTGTAGAATCGTTTGGAGACAGTACTTTCCTTAAAACATCAATATCTAAGTTGGGTGGAATGTAAACAGAGCAGAGAAAACTCTAGTTGTAACCAAACCATCTTCCAGCCCAACTATTCCAGTTCATGTCTTCGTTTTCAATCTGTTTTATTTTACTAAGACTGTCGCAATCACTCCCAAACTGACATATATTTAGTATCCCTCTCATTATAGTAAATTTCTCTTAAACAGCGTAAAAAAAAAAGAACTCAGATACTATGATATTCATATGACCAGAGAGACTGTAGTATGGGAAAAATGTATACGGCTGAATCGACAGGAAGTAACACAGAGATCAGTTACCAATATTAGGTTTCTATTTAGCAAGAAGTTGAGGTCGGGGAAGAATTTGTAAAACGTATCAATATCAGGGACAGCAAATAAGACAAGTTTGTGTGATTCAGGAAGGCATAGACAAATCTGCTAAACGGGGTCATATTTTTTAAATGTTGTTTCAGCAAGATTTTAGTTACGATATATATATATATATATATATATATATATATATATATATATATATATATATATATATATATATATATATATATAATGTGACTGGTTGAGACATGATGCCACGTGTTTGTGGCATGATGCGACATTGCTAGACATCACTATAAACTGCCACACTGCGGACATCGTAGCGGTATTTCAATTTCTTACATTTTGATATTAAAATTACATACATACATACATACATACATACATACATACATACATACATACATAACGTAGTTTGAATACCGCCAGCTCTAAATAAATTCCCTATTGAAGTACAATAATATCGCTCTGCCTGATAGATCCGATGATAATAGTTCCAACTGATTTGATTTTAGGTCAAAGTAGGTGGCATGAACACAACTCTGTTTCGTTTTGTCGATAATGATCATGCATAGTATAGTGGATATTGGGAAAGAAATGACATGTATGTAACAGATTTGATTACCGTATTAGAACTTGGCCTCTGCCCACTGTATTTGACTTGATTATATGTCCGTTGGAGCGAATCATTGCTTGAAACGGGTTGATCTCTTGAACAAATAACAGGCTTTGTTGCCCAGCAACGGGTTTTTGTCGCAAAATTGAAATCTGACGGTGTACGTTAGTATTTTTGTAAATTTGTGGTACATATTGTGATTTTTACATACCTACCTGTATACCTACCTACCTACCTACATACATACATATATACATGCATGCATACATATATGCTGCCGGTAATGCATTACGTCACCCTTTGTTAAAATTTGACTGGAGTTCCTGGATGGCGAGTTACGTGTCGTATTGCGACCGCATAATCTTGTACGATTTCATCTCAGATTGTGATTATTCTTGACAACTGACGTCTTAAATTATATTTTTGAATTAGATTCATTTCGTTAGTTTGACTCTTTCAAAGTTTTGCTTCACTGGAAGGCAAAATACGGGATTAATCTATCACTGAAATTACGACAACACAAATATAGAATCTATGTTGGGGTTTGGACCGAGACAAGGAAATCCCAGTCAAGGGGTTACATTATTTGTCTCCCCACGAGGCTTGACGAGTGGGGAGACATATAATGTAACCCCGCGACTGGGATTTCCTTGTCTTGGTCCAAATCCCAACGTAGATTCTTTTTCTCACCCAATATTATCCTTTAAAGTAAGAAAGAATACCGTTACTTGTTCAGTATAGTTCACGCGCCAATGTTTACATGTGGTGCATTAATACAAATATGTTAATGAGGACTGTGGCGTGACGTGTCATCCGAAGTACACAGTTTTTATGTGAGTCAAAACAAAATAACAACATTAAACGTTGCATACTTTTTAGGTATCATCACATTTAATATATGGATGTTATATGAAATTAACAATAAATACTTAATATTTATTACAAGAAAATGTTTCATTTTCATTAGTTCCAATTTAGAAAATTAAATTGTACATAATGAAACTGTACTCGGCCCGCAGCTCTGTTGTAGTGTAAATACATGTAGTATGAGTGTCCGTGCTTGGGTTATTCGCGGGTAATTAGAAATCTGTGTCACTATCACTTTCTTTAGAGGAGGTGAAATTGTTTGTGACATACTTGTGTTGTAATTAATATTGATTGTAAAAGTACCTCCGTGTATAAAAGACCCTCCAAATACGGACCCCAGCTGATAACCATGTGCTAAACTTTCAAGTTCACTGATTCGTTGAAAATTTATTTTTCCCTCTTGGAAATATGGCAAGTGTTACAGTGAAATTTGCTTACGGATTAATGTATTGACGGATAAATGATTCCTTCTGGCTGGTAAGTGCATTATTTGTCATTAAATATTTTAGGTATATTTTTGATTCAACTGGGGTGCAATGGAGATGCTTAGCAAAAATAGAATAAAGCATGTTTGACATAACACATTTCTGGCTGTTACTAAGTTTTCTGTAGTTGTTAACAGCGTTGGAAGAATATGAAGTGTATAGGTCTATAGGCTATGTGCATAGATTAGTGTTTTCTGTCATAGTGCATTTCGCACAGCATTAAGAATTTTATCCTGTCTGTAGCACAGTCAATTTTCAGGTCAGCGTCATTAAATGTAGCTAACAGTATATATCTATTTGTTTCACACGAAGTATTTAAAACTAGTTAGGTAGCTTTAGCTACATTTAATGACGCTGACCTGAAAATATACTGAGTCAGGCTTGCAGATAGGATAAAACTGACTATGTTGTGTGGAACGAACTATCGTAATACCAAAAAGCTCAACATCGTGTGCGTGCATGTGTCTGTCTCTCTCTCGAAATGTTTTGTATTGTGTTTTCTCAAAAATGGAGAGTCTTTAAGTTACTATGTTGTTTTGTTATATATTTGTTTGTTTGTTGTTGTTGTTGTTGTTGTTGTCGTTGTTTGATTTTTGAACAACTACGTCAGGCATAGCAGAAGACAACAAAGGTTTATTTTTTAAAAGTAGTCCCTAGCGCGTGGACACCTAGACCGAGACAACCGGACTGAGATAACCAAACTGAGATAAGAAAAGTAAGGTTAGCAAAACAGCTAGATTTCTCTGTCGCATGGGTGAGAAAATAAACACCCCCCAATCCCCCCCTCCAAAAAAAAATAATAAATAATGTGAACTATTGTAATGCACCATAGTAAACCGTTTCAATGATAAATGACGCCATTGACTTCAATAATATTTATAGTTTTGTTTTTCCCTTTAATTCAGAGAAATAATGAGTCTAGATCTACCAAGTGGAAACGGGACACATCGCCTGGTCTATAATTTACCCAGCAAACCTCAAGACCGCTTCCGCCAATCTCCATTACATAAAGCTATCGAACACCATTCCTGGAATGTAACTCCCTTTTCTGCCATTTGTTAAATTGAATCTCTGACACCTCTGATTATCTTAGCGCATACTGGATCAACAAACCTACCTAATGTGTATTTAATGCATTATTCTTTCATGCAATCCAAATCCACCACTTATTTCGCTCTACAAAATAGAGTGCACTCTATACCCACTCCTAATTAGTCCATTTTATGCAGAACCATCATAAAATCCACTCATTTGGCAGTCTACCAAAAGGATCTCATTACAGCGCATGATTATAGACTGGCAAAATAGGGCTATACATTGTAAGGTATCTTCTAGTGCCGTCTCGTATAGGAGGTAAAACCACATCACATGTAATTTGAAGAGTGATCTTCCTTCTACACAATATAGTCCTAACAAGGATAGACATATCTAATATATAACATACAAGATCAAGAAAATATGTTTGTTGCATATTAAAGGCCGTTTGTAAAACATGCAATATAAAATATTAATTAATACCAAAATGAGGTAATGGCAGACTATGTACATATTAAACAATATCCAATATAAACCAGTATGTTTAAATCAAACACAGAATGAAGCATACTCAGAACTGTAGATGCTTGCGTTCAAGGACAAAAAACTCTTGATGATCAAATGATCCAAACTTTAGACGCATGCGCCAGATAACTAAAGCTTAAGATGCATGCGTCACAATATGAATCGGTATTAATTACTTCATAAGAAATAATTAGAAATCTGGAGAAGAACAACAAAAGAAAGAAAGAAAGAAGGAAAATACAGTGTCACATTAGAAAGAAAAGGAAAAGATAAATACATTGTCATCAACCGAAACGTTTAAAGTATAAAAAAAAATCTCACACATAAATATTTGTTACCTTATATAGCAGATAGTGGAGGCTGGTTGACAAGTTGTATAGTGTTTAAAAAATTAATTGAAATACTTTGTTGTTGCCTCCAATAATTCATTGTAAAGATTAAAAGAGCTAAAAAAATATAGCCTGTTATTTTGCTAGCTCATTTAAGCTACGGTTCAAAGCACGTTAAACAGTTCCCTTATTACGATACATAAAATAATCCGTCTACAGCTTTTAATATTGCAAACTGTGCCATTTTTATGAGGATTATTATATAGCCTTCTGACTACAACTATATAGAACCAGTCTCAAAATAACATTATTTATAGAGTATAAACAATGCAACAACAAACGCATTCAATATTTTCGTTCATAACAGCGATTTTCCCTATGTTTGGAATTGCTTAATGTCTTTAGAAATGTTGTCACTATTGACAAATCTGTCAAGTTCGTCAATAAAAGTTCATTATCTTCAAGTGTGGAACTATTATAAGTGTGGGTTTCTTCATAGGGTACAAGGATTTACTGAACTAAGAATGTTTGAAAAATCATCGACAGAAATTTGGTGTTTGCCAAAGGCTGTATCGTTTTCCAATACTATTTTACTTTTTTGTTTCAGACCCTTAATTAATTAATTAGCTTATCGGTGTGCTTGTTAATTTTGTTCTGCATTCGGTGACAACTTCCTCGAACTTTGATCTAGAGTCACACATGATAAGTCTATGGCCCTGTGTATATAATAATTACCATTTCTTCCCCTGAAATTCCAGTTTAGTTTGTGCAATTAAATGACTACACCAAGGAGGTATACTCGAGACACTAGAGGACACTTTGTCTCAGTTTATTTTGTTGAAGATGGGATATGTTGCTTTGTCAATGACATCCCGTCACCACAATATTTATAACTTGATCACATGCATTGTTCAAATAGTTATATTATCTAACAGACGCAAAATTTTCACTGTTTTGATAAATATTCCTCGCATTTATCACTATTCACATCTGACATATAGTCCTCACATTTATCACTATTCACATCTGACATATATTCCTCGCATTTATCACTATTCATATCTGACATATTCCTCGCATTTATCACTATTCATATCTGACATGTATTCCTCGCATTTATCACTATTCACATCTGACATTTATTCCTCGCTTTTATCACTATTCACATTCATCTCTATTAACATTTGATCTACATTCCTCGCATTCTGATCTATGTTCCTAGCATTCTGATCTATATTCGTCGCATTTTGACATATATTCCTCGCATTGATAGCAATTCACATTTGACGCATATTGCTCACATTTATCGTTCCAAACAAATCTGCTACTGCTTTTCGTTTCATCTGCCACACACATACATGAGAACTATTAAAAAAAGCAATCGATAGTAAAGCGTACAATATAACGGTCTGAAAAATATCGCTTCTCCTACAGTGAACGAGTGTGTGTGATTTGGATTTTGAACGTAGCTTTAACAATTTTTCAGTCATATCGCTACGATGTCTGCAGTGTGGCAGTTTATAGTGATGTCTAGCACTGGGGCATCATGCCGCAGACATGTAGCATGCTTCCCACCCAGTCACATTATCCTGACACCGGACCGACTAGTCCTAGAAGGAGTTAATTTTACCATACGAGGGCCGACTAACACTGATATACTCCACTAAACGTTTACTTCTCCAGTACACTAAAAAAAAATCGTGAACACTGTTATCATTCCCTACTTTTCCCATAAACATTAATAAATTTGTCATTTAAAAAATAATCCAAAAGTATTTTACCAATTTAATTTATCCACCCTATGTCTCTTGACGTATGTGAACTGTCACAGTCAATAATGTAATCATCATCTAAAGCTTAATGGAAAAGTTTTTTCGCCCTGAACGAAATCTAGGACAGTGCACATTCAAGTACTAAAATCACCACAAATACCTACTGGCAGCAATATTCCCCATGTCATTAATGTGATTACACAATCTGAGTATCAAATGCAAATCAATCAGGTCTTCACTTAATCCCCCTTTTACAACTAAAATAACTTTAGTTTTACACAAATTATGTTATCCTAATCACCTTCCTTAATTGAATAACTATATTATATATTATATGATTAAAACCACAAAGTCCCTTTATTGCAATTCTTATTTGTTGCAAATGCTAAGAAGCGAAAATAAATCAAACTTTTAAACATTCATGCAAGAGAATTCTGAAGTCCAAAGTTTATGGTAATAACAAAATATTATTTTGTTCAATTAATTCATATGATTATAGTAATAGGTTATTTGCAGATTGAGTAGAATGTCTTCGAATGTTCCATATTGTTAGCTTCAGAGTTATTAAGTACATTTTCTCCGTGTGGTCCTAGGCCTGAGTCGCATTTAAACCATGCCTGATTCCGCTACTAGAAGGACTCCGTCTGGTCCTAGGCCTGAGTCGCATTTAAACCATGCCTGATTCCGCTACTAGGAGGACTCCGTGTGATCATAGGCCTGTGTAACATTAATATCTTGCCTGATTCTGTTATTAGAGGACTTCTGCGTGTGGTTCTAGGCCTGAATAGCATTAACATATTGTCTGATTCCGCTACTAGGAGGACTCCGTGTGATCCTGGCCTGAGTAACATTAATATCTTGCCTGATTCTGTTATTAAAGGACTTCTTCGTGTGGTTCTAGGCCTGAATAACATTAACACATTGCTTCATCACGCTAACAGGCATTTTCTCCGCGTAGTTATAGGAAAATCTTGTCAGTAACTATCCTTAGGTCGATAGTTCTTAGCTTTCCTGGGTTCTTTCTCCACCAAATAGACTGGCTGCCACGTATGGCCTGTCATGTGCTGAAATGTGGTGTTAAACCCCACAGAATCCCAAAACAAAACTCCTCTTTGCCTGTGGTCTAGATGTTTGGTGTGTACTTCTACTGATGTTTATCACAGCATGTGAAAATTTCTTCCGTGTTCCGTTCAAACCCAAGTTCATGCAACACTCGCCTTTTCGACTTGACGAGGACCCAATATATCTACTTATGTTCTCCTGATTCAGATTTCGACCTCTTCCGGGTGTTTTCTTTCACCAGCAGTACCGTAGCAACATTATGTCACTAATGGTACTATCTCTGGCTTTTCTTGAATGTACGTGCCATGCGAACCTCGAGTTTCCCGCCATCGTTTTTTTTTTTTTTTGCTTCAAAATATAACATTTGTATCACCTTAACCCACTTCTTGATCTGGTGCACTGTACCTTGATTCCTTTAAAACCTTATGCCTATCGCGAAGCCAACCCTCCTTGTATTATATACCCCCAATTAGCCCGTTTTATTCGGAATTAATTACTCCACCGACTAAGCAGTCTTCCAAAACGATTTCATTAGAGCAATAAGTGCCCAAACCATAAGGGCTTGTATATTCAAGAACGGAATTCGCAAGGCACAGTTTCGTCCAAACGTAAGCGTTAATTAATTTTTAGAAGGAGCTAAATTGTGAAATAACGAATTATCTCTACATCGAAAATACATGCTTACTTCTGCTCATATTCTGAGAAAGTAATCACAGACTCACGGCAGAAACATAACCTTGTGAAAATATATGCGCGCGCGCATGTGTGTGTGTGTGTGTGTGTGTGTGTGTGTGTATTTTCAACGTAGCTTTAACAATTTGAGTCATATCGCTACGATGTCTGCAGTGTGACAGTTTATCGTGATGTCTAGTACTGGGATATCACACCGCAAACACGTGGCATCATGACCCAGGCCGACGAGTCCTAATACTAACTTCTTAATGCTGAGCGCCTTAGCGAGGTGGCTGAAAGTACCATTTTTATAAGTCTTTTTATTAGGCCAAATGTTGCGAAAATTAAACAATTGCTTTCAACGCAAAATGTTCCTACACTGGTAAACAATCAAAGTTAGTGAAAATTATAATAAATAAATTGGATTTTACAGCAATATAGCTATTGGATGAGTTTATACACATCATTATTATTTACAAGTTATTTTTGGTGTTGATCCTGTTAGCAGTGGATTAGATATATGTTATATGACGCGCATCTACCTTCAAAAAATATGTTTGACCGTGTATGTGTGTAGGCATGCCCGTGACGGGTGTTGTACAATATATAATTACTTTAAAATTGACGCTTTCGTGCATTGTACCTAGTTAGAAAAAAAAAAAAAACATCATTACATTTATGTTGAGATTAAATACTTTCTGATTCTCCTTCAGTTTGAATTTGTTACCTATATGTCACAGTAATGTATACATTGTTTAATGTATTGGAAAACTGAAAAAGCATTAGAAATACCGATGACATAAGGTAACGTTTTCTCAATATTCTTGCTCTTAAATACCATCAATAAACATTTTCTATTTGAAACTCAAAATTGTTTCATATCCAGCTTACAGAAAACACAATTAATCACCAAATATAAGTTTGCTGTTGGGGGTTTTTTGTATGCCACATGCGTATGGCCTAAGATTTTAATAAAAGTGAAAGTTTGTCCCGTTCTTCTAATTAGTCCATTTCATTCGGATCTTGCTATGTAGTCCATTAAACTGGCAGTCTTCAGAAATGACCCCGTTGCAGCGCTTGACTTAAGGTCTGTTAACCAAAACTGAGCTATAAAAATGGTATGGTATCCTTCCATTTTCGTCTCGCGCATGCATGAGGAAATAGCGAATTACATGCAAATTACAGATTGATCTTCGTCTTTCACGACAATGTCCTAACAAGGTTAGACAGATTTATTGCCTTAGCGCATTATAGATCTTGTCGATTATGTAATAGGGAAAGCCGATCTGATTCGGATGTGCAGTGCATTGGTGACCACGAAGCGGAAACCGAATAATTATTCCATTTTTACCGTACTGAACTCAGATACACAAATGATTTTAAAGTTAATATTATAAAAGAAGCTTTCCTTTCATTACAGAAAGAATAAAACACAAGCTAGACTGTACCCATTGTGTTATATATTCGTTTGCGTTTATTCATCAAATAATGTTTGCTAATTTATTCAATGCATGATTATTTCCATATGTTCTAATTCAATTTACTTTATAATTAAAACATTTGGTAGAAGTCATATCATATATTCAAGTGTCAGAGATCATTAGTTTTCGGGGCCTGCAATTGTATTGGGACTATAGTAGTAGTAATAGTAGTAGTAGTAGTAGTAGTAGTAGTAGTAGTAGTAGTAGAAGACGACTGTTATATCTTGGTACGGCCGGAACTTAAATTTGGATGAGACCACTTGAAATTTGTGGTTCACGGTAGCCACACCATATACGACTTCAGTAACTCTTTCTGAGTAGTAAAATAAAATAATATGTTAGACAAAGTACAAAGTGGCTGTATTCAATTTGCTTTACTGTTAATTTGTATATTGTAATCATTAACGCTATTTTGGACCGTTGTTCAAAAGCGTGGGCGATATATATATATATATATATATATATATATATATATATATATATATATATATATATATATATATATAGCATAATGTGTGTGTGTGTGTGTGTGTGTGTGTGTGTGTGTGTGTGTGTGTTACACTTTTCTGTTCAGCTGATATCTGATTTGCTCTCTCTCTCTCTCTCTCAATATTGATGAATCTTGTCAGACGAAATGAGTTTAGGTCAAAGAACGGAATTAAGCGTTCTATATGATTTTGTATCAAAGACACTGCGATAACCCTGTAAGTAAATCTGCGATATAAATATCGACTTGGAATATTACATCTAATTGAGTAGGAAAGTGCCGAATTCTAAAAATAGATATCATAGCTTTATATGTCTGTGAGTTTTTCCATCAGCAGCCATCGCTACTTAGCCCGTTAGGACAATCAGTTGTGTCAGTTCTGACAAGGTGGAAGCTGAACAATTTATTTGATGCCGCGCTGTGGAAAGAAGACCAAAAGATGGAGTCCATTTAGAGCAGTACATTGTTTGTTAAGAATAATTATTGATCACCACGCACATATGCCTACGTACGATCAATCAATTTCAAGAAATTACTTGTAATTTAATGTGACTGGTGTCTGTTTAAAAATAGAAACCTAATAGATTATTCTTTGAAAAATAGGATGTTTTCAAGAGAGTTATTATGCACAGTTTAACAACCAGTCCTTTCATTCAAATTACCACTCTGTTATTTGAATGTACAATTTTTGAGCAATCTACATAACCTCCATTGTCCTATTTTCTTGATCTACGTCTGCCATCTTTACAAGTTGAACTATCCGGAAGTGAGTTGTACCGAGACGCCCTGTGGTGTTTCAAGCGGGAGAAAATAACCGTGAAACGGCACAAGACGAAATGGGCGAGTAATGCATGCAGCTAAGACACATGCAGTGTCACATAAAGAACTTGGAGGGTCTACAAATTATATCACATATTTCACGTCCATTCTTCAACAACTTATTTTTACAGGTTGTATTCGTTATTAAAGCCAGGAATGAACGAGGTGGGGTTCGGGGTGGGGGCTGGGGGTGGGTGGGTTGACAAATAACCAGGGAAAACCTGGAGAAGACAACCGACATAGAACGGAAAGCTGTTCATTCACGCGCTTGTTGAAATTGCAGATCGAACTAAGACCGCATGATGGAAAGTTGGTATGATCCCACTGCACTCTCCTAACTCACTTTGCCTAGAAATGTGGTGTGCAAGGCCAGTGCCTTTCATACGGAGACGCGGATCAAAATTTATACATACACCTGAGCATTGTTCAGTCACTTTGAGTTAGAATACTTGAAATAGATAACTGCATTAGTTAGATATTGCGTTTTCTTATTCGCTGATACCATTTATCCAAAAGTCACTTTTCAAGCGGCTTGGAGAATTTTGGATTTCTATCTGTTCTTAGAGCCATCGCTCTTGACCGATGGTACCCATTAGTTTCGCTACTTAACCACTCATGTTGGTTGCATTACGGTGTCGAGACACATTCCATCCTACGGATGCGTAAAATTACTCTCTCTCTCTCTCTCTCTCTCTCTCTCTCTCTCTCTCTCTCTCTCTCTCTCTCTCTCTCTCTCTCTCTCTCTCTGTGTAATTTACGTAACACCTGCATGATCCACTCTTATTTGTCAAACATCTGATCAAAACGTAAACTCCAGTTTGCTACACAAACTATAAACATAAAGCTTTTCTTGAAAAATATGCCCTCCAGAAGTATTCTTCGATGAGAAATAGGTTGACATCCAGCAATTTAGCTAAAACATAAGTTGATAACTGTGTTGGACGTACAGAATGGACTATGGTACACATGGGAAATGAAGGCAGCCTGTTGTGCTTTCAAAGTGGACTGGTTCGTTAGAATGCATAGCGTAGAACAAATTTATCTATTACTCCAAAAATAATTATTTTGGCACAAAATTAAAATGAAAAGTCTGAAACATACGCAAGTTTGGATCATTACTGTCAAATATATTGACATTTTTATTCTGCTTCGCCAAAGGAGGGTATGTATGCATGAATCACTATTAATTGATGATAGATTGCGTGATATATGGTTACACGTTAAGGTATAGGATCTTTGCCATTGTATTTAAGTAATGAATACTATGATAAAACGTCACGAAGTAGACGCCAGGAAAGACGCTTATAAGAAAAATCACCACGACTATTCATGTTCTTCTTTTCTAAGCAGTAATAGTATGAAGACAAAAAATACTTAACTTACTATTCCGTTAAATTAGTCTAGTGAAGTAGTTTGTATCAAAATAAAATGGACAAATGCCGGGGTTAGATTCTTGTGACCGATGATGTATTCGTAATTGAAAAATGTCCCATTTCCGGCTTTAGATTTGAACGATTTGGACTCCCCGAAATTCGCACTCAGATGAAATCTGCTGCACACGAACTGAGTAGTGAATAATCAATGGAAATGTTGAATTATAGAATAATGGCTGACAATGCGTGTTGTGAAAGACACGCTGCAGGATAATTTATCTACTTGTAGAGACCTTTCATATAAAAAGCAGAAATCGATGCACACACACACACACACACACACACACACACACACGATTGTTTTAAAATCAATTATCCATGATTGCAAATTTTATGGATACAGCCATATATAAAGGAATAAATATTAACTGAACAAATATAAACGGGAATTATTTTGCTCCACTTTTGATGACATTGTGAATAAAAGCCTGTTGTTTCCACTAAAGATTTCAAACAAAATATGAAATAGTATATGGGATTTAAAACTTGGAGAATTTAAATTTAAAAAAAAACAATTTTCTGAAATATTTTAGCCAAGATTCATATATCCCGAAGACGAGAGCCCATTTTTCTTTTGTTACTTGTAGGCTTGTACAAAAGTAACAAAAGAAAAGAGTGAAGCCGACAAGCTTTGTAAGCTTTAATAAAATAATTTATTTCCCTAGAAAACAAGGTAAAAATATGAAATAGGACTTACGGTTTGTGAATATAATCCAAAAATAAATCTTAGAATTCAAAAATATAAGTCCTATCACTAAAAGGCCTAATTGAATCCAAATTCGAATCTCGATGAAGTTCCAAAATGGAAGGCGATGACGTCCTCTATAACCAGTTTGTGTTGATGTGTCAACAGTCCCTTGTTGAGTCACCAACAATATAATTCCGGCTTTTGAATTCCGAAAAAGTTAGTGAATGTCTTTGTCCAAGAATTTCGTCAAAGAAGAATATTTTCCAGGGCGTATAAATTATTTTAAATAAGAAATTTAACTCAAATGGCAACAACAAGACAAATACCTTGAGCCCAAAGGTATATTTTTGCGACTTAACTAATCCACTAGAAAACGTCTGTTTTAACCCGCGATTTTAGATCACCCGATGGCTCACGTGACGGGGCTACGTGATCACTAATTTGAATAACGCAGTAAAACAAAGGCCATTTAGCACGTAGCCTAGAATAGCCGTATCTAAAAATCAGATTCTCACGCTGGAAATGAATAATGAAAAAAACGCTGTTTACAACTTAGCTAACACGTGGGCCGAACATGACCGTGGTAATAACCAATCATTTTCGCATAGTGTTTACAAATCTCTAAACCAAGGTGAGCTAAAAATAGTAATAAAGCAACACTTTTGCGTTCTAATCAGGTCAAAACAAAAGACTGAATTTTCCAAAACAAATATCAAATCCCGTGAAAATTATCATTACAATAAAATGTAATAAAACAAAAATAAAATAAAAGGAATTTAAAACTAACACACAAGTGATTAAATTACATATACTTAACAATGTATGTATGTATGTATGGACGTATGTGTGTGTATGTATGTATGTATGTATGTATGTATGTATGTATGTATGTATGTATGTATGTATGTATGTATGTATGTATGTATGTGTCTGTATATATGTATAGGGGTCAACTGCATACCAGCATAGACCTAGCAATATAGTGGAGAATAAATTTAAATATAAAAAATGACACGCAAATGAACTACGAAGCCAATACAAAGATAAAAGCAGCACAATACAAAGTTTAGTTTGTTTTCTTAGTTATATAAACCGCACTCTTGAAACGTTCGAGACCTTCTCAGCTGCAACTTCATCACATGCCACATCACAGAAAAAAGGCTGCCTCTATCAGTTGTCCACTAAAAATTGTTAAAAGTTTCCATGTCGATCCAAACCCTGTGGTCGCAGGTGCGATCCACGGCCGAGTTATACCAAAGACTTATAAAAATGGTACTAACAACTGCCTCGCTTGGCGCTCAGCATTTAAGAGGTTGTATTAGTACTGGTCGGCCCGGTGTCAGGATAATGTAACTGGGTGGGACATCATGCTACATGTCTGCGGCATGATGCCCCAATGCTAGACATCACTATAAACTGCCACACTGCAGACATCATAGCTATATGACTGAGAAATTGTTAAAGCTACGTTAAAAATCCAAATCACACACACACACACACACACACACACACACACACGCACACCGACCCCTCTGTTGTTTGCATTGAATAAATATGCCCGAAAAATATCTATTATTTATAATAAAATGTCTGAATATTTATTACCCCACCCACCCACCCCACAAACATGTACAAGTAAATTCATTAATGTTATTTTCGTACAGCTGACCAGTACTGATAGTGACCGTATGAAATTTCTTTTCCTGTCTGGTAGTCTTATAATATATGCGTGTTTGTTTTATTGAGAATTTTGTTCCAATTAAATTTATTTTATTTAAAAGTATATAAATATTAAAAGAAAGTTTTGAGATACAACGAAGAAAGTAGATATCACACGTCAATGTGTATTTAACCATTAAAAAGTGTATTCTGCTTTCCACATTGTTGCTATGAAGAAAATAATACCTCATCCTGTGACATATAAAGGCAACAAAATGGAAGTGCGATTCATTTTTAAAATCAGCTAACATCGAAGTTTGTGCATATCTCTGAATAACAGAACTTCTAAGTAAACGACTGCAAAATAACAGCAAAAAAGACTATAGCATCTGCCCCAGCCTGCCATCGCGAATCCTATCTCTTTTTACTGAATATTCCAAATGACCACGCTCCATAACCACCCCCACCCCCATTTCTGGACCCCACTACCCAAACAAGGATGACTACGATCTTGGAGATGGTAGCATCAAATCAAAATAGTTTGTGAAATTTGTGACCAGCGGGTTGGCGGGGACAGACAGACAGTAGTAACAGACAGACGGAGAGCATCTCAAGACTGCGGGGGGTGAAAGACCGCTGTAAGAAAATGGAGTCAGTAAAATCAGCAAGCTTTTCTCCAGCCTCGCCTTAATAAACGACTCATTTTGTCAGTGCTCGGCGTGTCTTTGGGAAAGGAATATAGCTTCCGCTCCCTCAGCATCATATAGCGAAAAATGTGTTAAAAGTGCCATTTAAATATACAACATCAAAGATGTAATTCTAACACGAATATTTTCACCTTTTTATTTTCGTTTTACAGAGGGGCGTTCCAAATGAGAAGACACAGAACTATACCACTGGAAGAGTCTATAGTTGGTATAACTAGCTACATGAAGAAGTAATACGCATAGTTTACACTTTATAATCTTACGAAAATATCTTTTGTATCAATTCAAAATAATTTCAATAAAAAGCACATACGGCATTTAATGCAGACGCGTTATGTCTTGAGATAATTTTACCGTCTTTAAAATTCTAAAGATTTCACATACAGTTTGTTTCTAAAATCCGGCTTTTTGAGGAGCATCTGCATCAGTACATATTGCTGAGAAATTATTCAGGAAAGTCAAAATCAACTGCAAGGATGAACAGCGCAATACAATGTGATTGTCCTATCGATCATCTCATAATCCCAATTTCCATATCTGTTAATCTGTCTTTAATAAATTAATCAAACCTCAGTCCACAAAACTCGCTCCCTTGGCTATCATTTCTAAAACTGAGACACTGGTCTGTTCAGTCATCTCTTCACATTTAAGAAAAATATACCTTAGTCTCCATTTGAGTCAATTTCCCCACCATAATCCCCAAATTTAATATATTTCGCTCAACGAAAAACCAACTGCATTCGAAATTTTAGAAAATTATATCGTACGAAAATATGTCTTTAATCAGCCTGTTTTATTTCATATTAGTTTCTTATTCCCATTGGATGGGTAGTCTGTAAGTATCCCGTTTACGCGCATGCCTAATTGATATTTAAGACCTAAGCCGGTACTATTTTCAGCATAGGGTTGTAATGGAGTATTCCTCGGACGTCTCATGCATGTTATTAAACGTCTAATGTGGCAGAGGTAAGACCAAATTACGTTCAGGAGGGATGTTCCTCTTTCACCAGGATAGCAAAAAGTCATTGCCAGTACAGGCAGCTTTTGACGTTTACCAAATGAACTTGTCTGCATTGCTGTCAACGATGTAAAATATGTCAGTTATTCTGAATTTCTATTACAATTGTGAAAATATCAGCAAAACCACACCCTTCTTCTGTTTTTACTTTATTGCGCAACTGTTTATAAATGACCTAACAAATTAACGTAAAAGTACACGAAAATCCGTTGTGTTCAAACTGTAATACCCCATGTATTACAGTTTGAACACAACGGATTTTCGTGTACTTTTACGTTAATTTGTCAGGTCATTTATAAACAGTTGCGCAATAAAGTAAAAATAGAAGAAGGGTGTGATTTTGCTGATATTTTCACAATTTACAGGGCCCATCCCTGTACATATCAGTCTGGTACCGCATTATTAGAGTATATTTGCTGTTCTTTTACACAATTTTCTTCACACTTAAAATCATCCAAGTGTGTCTTCAATAAATATGCAAGGTCTGCTGAACAGAAAGTTATCAGTCGAGTCGAGCCAAGATATGAAATTAGTATCGTAAAAAAAATATCTCCTTTGAACGATTTTGCTTTTTGCTTTTGTTTTTGGTTCAATGCCGTTGATCAGCACATGATAGGCTATATATGGCGGCCAGTATATTTAATGGAGGACGAACCCGGGAAGACCCCTGGAAGAACATCCGACCCACGGGAAGATATTGACGAGCTATCTATCTCACATGCCCACCAGGGGCAGGTCGGATAGTGGTACTTTGTTTTTTTTTAATTTCAAAAGGGACCTGACTTTCCTCGAAATGACACCAAGGTAAAAGTGTACATATTTACTTGAAGTGTGCATAATACCCAAACATTGTAGCAAGAATAAAACGATGACCAAATTTCAAATGACAAGTGACTTTACATTTGTGTTTGTACGGGTTTTCTTTAGCGGGGGTGGGGTGCTGGTAACCCCAGACTCCACCTCCAGATCCGGCCCTGCCTACTTTGGCTGATCTGAGATTCAAACCCACCCAGGGACAGAGGTGAGATGTGAGAGTGATCTGTACAGGCGAGCGCTTTAGACCACTCAGTCACCCAGGGTCCCATCTTCTTTGGAGAAACACATGTCATTTGTCGCCGATAGCACCTTTCACAAAAACAATACTTTGAGAAATGAAATATCGATAATGTGTAAGCCTACCAAATATTCATATTTTTCTTCCAGATGAACTCTCTCTCTCTCTCTCTCTCTCTCTCTCTCTCTCTCTCTCTCTCTCTCTCTCTCTCTCTCTCTCTCTCTCTCTCTCTCACACAACCAGGAATCTATTCATTACAAAGATTAATCAAATTTTTTCACATAATTTATTCAAACTAGTTTCTCCCCTTCTTTCACAAGGATTCGGTATCTTATTGCCTTACAAATAATCTCCACTATTAAATCCGTCTGAGACAACTAGTCTTTAAATCTCCAGGCTAGTTTGCAATACCAATTCTGACAAGCTTAAGTAAAGACCGTGTGAAAAATATTTTCCTCCTTCTCGCGCAAAGAAGACTGGGATCGATTTTATGTACATACCAATTTCAAAATGCGCGAACAACCGTGTGTACTCGCTTATAGGTTGGATGCAACTGCAAACAACATAGATCCTGATTTTATGTCGCACAAAGCGCTGGCAGATAAGGTTCTTTGCTTCTTATTCTAGTGTTGATTAATATCAAACTTCATAGATTCAGATATGCCGGCGCATTGTGCGACGGCAGACCCGTGTCAACGCAGATTGCAGTTGGACCCGTCTTACAAGCGAGTAGATACGGTTATTGAGAATGGTTCAAAATTAACATAATAACGGCTGTTTATGGTCATCAGTATATTATGTTACATTTGATTACCAGACTTATCTAAGTGCTCATAAAAGGAATAAAATGCTAAAGTTGTTATTGTTTTGGGCTTTAACGCTATTTTTCAGTACATGATACGCTGTACATGGTAGCCGAATAACTTGTGGAGGGGAAAGCCCGGTAAAAACCAATGACACACGTTAAACTACTTGACAAGCTTTCACACACTGACCGATGTCCGATACTCAAACCAATACTGACAGAGGTGAGATGGCAGTGATCGGTAAAGAAGAGCGCTTGAGACCATTCGACTACCCGGGGGCCTTTTTTTCAGAGATGTATATATACATCGTTCGATTTCAAATTTCGTTTCCACTATTTCAATAGTTTTACGATTGTAACGTTGTTCATATGTTTTGGCTTAACTACCGCCTACCCCACCCCCCACCTCCCGGCTCCTGCAAAGCGCCAGAGCGGGGAGAAGGGTCAAGAAGGATTCCAAAATTCACAAGTCTTATGATACTGGTGGAACTATTTCTGACGTTTTGGAAGAGGGGGCAAATAGCAGAGACTTTGTCCTCGTTGCATTTGTGCTAGAGAAGTGGAAATGGATGACCTATATCTATGATATTTGATAACGCCCAAGTGCGAATCCGAGTGGAAAGCCAGTGGTTTAGTCATTCCCGAACGGATAGATCAATTGATCTGTCTAACTGACATAACATGTCATGCGTCTAAACATACGCCACGCATTCAAGTACATTACGAACCTGGGAGTGTTGTTCTTATTGGACACCAAACCAAAACCATCGACGACTCAAAAAATCGACTCTGGAAGTTTAGCGTTTTGAAGTAACCATACATCTACTTCAGTTTGTGCTAAACCTCGTGCAATCATTATGAATGCTTTCTGGGAGCTCTAAATTATGTATAAGGAACAATCTTGTAGGTTGATTCATTGAATACTGTCTGTATTCGTGAAGAAAAAAAATGCATAGCTACCCTTTATAGTAACGATAACAGGCCTAGGTACTATTTTGAATTTGTATATGGATACTAATGTTTTATAAATGAAACGTTGACAAACATGAACGTTTGGACTTGATATCAGTGAGAAACAGAGATTAATGAATTCGTGTGGAACCGTTTTACAACCTTGAATCCACTTCAGTCCATTTCATTTACGGTTGACAAGTGAACATTTTAAGCAGTACAGTCAGACTGACAAAACTCTAGTTTATTTACGGCAAAGCAGAAGTAAATTATTAAGTCATGTACATCATCACCGTCTGTACTCGCTAATAAAACAATTTCCAACTGCAAACTGCAATACCCATATCTGCCTCCGCATAATGTGCCTGCAGATCTGGATCTGTGCAGTTTGTTTGTAGTAATCAGTAGAAAGAACCTGATCTGCAGGTGCATCATCTTACGGCAGCTCAGCTGTTTGCAATTTGACTCGACTTAAAAGCGAGCACATATGGTACTCCTTCGTCCATCTTAGTGCATCTCTTTCTGTCTGTCTGTCTGTCTGTCTCTCCAATCGGCAACTTACTGCAACACAATCTGGCAATGTGAAGCTCTTGCGTAAAATTCATGCTAATTAAGAATGTAACCTCAACATGGAAAAGATCAAGACGAGCCAATTTTGCGGCAGATTCTAGACTATGACGTACACTACTATTAATATATTATTGTTATTTCGGTATTTTATTTTGTATTAAAGCATTTTCTTATCGTTATTTAACGGCAGTGCGATGTCAGTAATGAGGGACGCCCGCATAATTACTCTCGGGGTGGGTGGCAAATATATAGTGGTAGTCTATGAAGTTTTACAGATTTAGGTCAAAACATGTTTAGAAGTGAAATTGGGGCGGGGGGGGGGGCAATTAGGGCAACAAATCAGATATACTACCTTGATTTAAGGAGTGATGTCAATACACTGACATACTGCAATACACAGTGAATTTTAACGTAAAGTGTAATGGGGTAATCTATTAGTTGTGCTTTAACTGTCAGATCAATATGCAGGTCTGTTATTACAGAAAATAAAATACGATTACCGAGCTGCAGTTAATCGTCTTGTCGATAAATATTTTGTGAAGCATTTTTTGATTGACGTGATATATATAATGAATCATTACTTGAAATAACTGATGGCCATACGTAATGGTTTTCGATTCCCGTGGGAAATAAAGACAAACCGCTGGGTCGTGAAAAGAACTCATTTATTTGATTTAAAAGGGTACGCAAGTTCATTTTATGACCACAAAAAAATTACTTTGACACCACAAATACAATTAGATGCCTAAAATAGATACTGTTTCTGAGACTTGAAATTATCTAAATCACTTCAATTTGTTCTGGTTGATGAATGAGAAATATAGTACGTAGGAAGTGTCAAGAAAATAAGATGCACAAAATTTATTTACACTGTAGCAATCAGCGCAGTAATGACTGCGCTGACTTTAATCATTTCACAGCCACTGATTCAACGAAAATTAAAGTATTGTTATGTATATTTAATTTGCATTGTCTTTTTTTTTTTAATTTTGTTTTTCTTTATTATATGCTAAGGGTTATGTAACATTGCATTTTGTAGCGGACCTTGTACAAAATCAAGTTCATTTTCTCCCTGACCAGAATCATTGATTTTGGTTGTGTACGCAACATGTTTATCTCAGTCCAGAACATTGGAAATTCCCCATGAAATGCCAGGTCTGCCTCATGTTTACCACATTCTATATTATAATTTTAGTAGCAGACCTTGTCTGATTATAACAAGTTTTGTTCTAGAAATGTATTATTGTCCCGCATCCTGACGCTTCTTTTTCGTCTTTTCTTTAATATAATCTTGCTAATCTAGAAAATATTTGTTCGTGCTATGAGACCTTGAGGCAGAATCATCGTTGTGTTCAGTGTTTGATTTGGGCTGGAATTTATTTAATTTAAATGATTCTTCTCTGGAAATACAGAGTGCTCTATAATATTCTTGGATAGAAACATTAACTGGGAATTATAGAGAACTCAAACAGGAAACCTTGGATTATATTACTTTGATTCAACAAAAGACTTTTGGCATATCATTACAATTCAGTTCATTGGTACATTAGTACATTAGAGACTACATGCCACTATAGGCACATCAACAGCTTCAGCGCTGGAAATTATTTGGGATACCACTAAAGTTTATACAGAACTTTATTCATTAAGACTTAGTGTTGGTAATTCTAGGATTATTTGAGTTTTATTTCGCAATACCGTAAGTTCTTATTACATTTTCACTTTGTATTCTAGGGAAATACATTTATTTGTTGAATGTTATAAAACTTGTCTGTTTTCGCTCTTTTCTATTACTTTGTTTAAGACCATATATTCTCTAGTAAACAGTGAGATGTTGTTAATAGTCGCAAAACAGATGACATTTTTCCTGTTTCATTTACTTATTATGTTTATTTCACTAAAACATTTGTCCACTGAATGTTTATGCCACTAAACTGTTTTCCTATTGGATGTTTATGCCACTAAACATTATTCCATGTATGTATGTATTTTTGTATGTATGTATGTATGTATGTATGTATGTATGTTCGCATGTATGTATGTATTTTTGTATGTATGTATGTATGTATTGCATGCATGCATGTATGTATGTATGTATGTATGTATGTATGTATGTATGTATGTATTGCATGCATGTATGTATGTATGTAACTGTGTGTGCATGTATGTATGTATGTATGTATGTATGTATGTATGTATGTATTGCATGCGTGTATGTATGTAACTGTGTGCATGTATGTATGTATGTATGTATGTATGTATGTATGTATGTATGTATGTATGTAACTGTGTGTGCATGTATGTCAAAAATTAAATTTAACCATCGAAGCATTTCCTCATTAACGTATGAAAGCCGTAAAATTGTTAGTGTTATTGAGACGCATATATACACAGAATGCTGTTGTGGACTCCATGCAGGTAACGCAAGTATCAAGGTTTGCACGTGCTATGCTTTTCGACGAACCTTTGTCTCATTATGTTGGTGCGAATTAAACTTCCTATATTCTGTGTATATTATATTTGCATGAACAGACAGGAAGGACTTATGAAGGAATGGCACACGAACACTAGCTTCACTGTCCCCAGACGTAACGTAACGACTTACATTATCCCTTGACGTAACGTAAGGACGTACACTATCCACAGACTAACGTAACGACGTACAATTTCCACAGGCGTAACGCGCAGGATTACAATGCTAAATGGTCTCACAAAACCTTAGGTGCAGTTTCCAGGTTAAGTACAAAACATGGACGCCGATAAAAAGAATCCATATTTGAGAAATTTTTATCAAATTCTTACATATTTCATACGTAAACTTTAGAAACAATATATGTATATATCGAATGGTCGCTGGTTTACCTGGTGTATGAATACATGCCAAGATCAGGTGTTGTTCGAACCTTATTGAACCAGACAAACGTGGGATGGTAATGATGGGTCATTTTGAATATTAATTCATTTCATGCGTGTATACCATATTTCTTTAATCCTTAGATAAAATTTAAAAATTTAAACCATACAACATATAACAAAAACAACCAAGTTGTAAGACTTCAAATAAACCTTGCAGCATATAGCTGAATATTGTCTCTCTAATTTAAATACATATTTGCCTGACAACGAGCGATACAGTTATTGATTACACTTGCCCGCGGGGTAGTACTCATCCACTGAGATGCACGTAATACAAATGGTTTAAGTCATAACGATATTTGAAAACATTTCATGAGTAAAATAATATTGCTGTATTTCGACCAATCGGTAGAAATTTATAACGAGACCGAAAAGCACACCATGAG
>JAECUM010046941.1:0-21053 GCA_016617855.1 Megalonaias nervosa | reverse complement strand
TCGCAAACAAATCTAAGAAAACTCCCCAAAACCATTAGATCCAAAACAAATCTAAGAAAACTCCCCAAAACCACTAGATCCCAAACATATCTAAGAAAACTCCCCAAAACCGTTAGATCCAAAACAAATCTAAGAAAACTCCCCAAAACCACTAGATCCAAAACAAATCTAAGAAAACTCCCCAAAACCACTAGATCGCAAACAAATCTAAGAAAACTCCCCAAAACCATTAGATCCAAAACAAATCTAAGAAAACTCCCCAAAACCACTAGATCCCAAACATATCTAAGAAAACTCCCCAAAACCGTTAGATCCAAAACAAATCTAAGAAAACTCCCCAAAACCACTAGATCCCAAACAAATCTAAGAAAACTCCCCAAAACCACTAGATCCCAAACAAATCTAAGAAAACTCCCCAAAACCACTAGATCCCAAACAAATCTAAGAAAACTCCCCAAAACCACTAGATCCAAAACAAATCTAAGAAAACTCCCCAAAACCACTAGATCCCAAACATATCTAAGAAAACTCCCCAAAACCATTAGATCCAAAACAAATCTAAGAAAACTCACCAAAACCACTAGATCCCAAACAAATCTAAGAAAACTCCCCAAAACCACTAGATCCCAAACAAATCTAAGAAAACTCCCCAAAACCATTAGATCCAAAACAAATCTAAGAAAACTCCCCAAAACCACTAGATCCCAAACATATCTAAGAAAACTCCCCAAAACCGTTAGATCCAAAACAAATCTAAGAAAACTCCCCAAAACCACTAGATCCCAAACAAATCTAAGAAAACTCCCCAAAACCATTTGATCCAAAACATATCTAAGAAAACTCCCCAAAACCACTAGATCCCAAACAAATCTAAGAAAACTCCCCAAAACCACTAGATCGCAAACAAATCTAAGAAAACTCCCCAAAACCATTAGATCCAAAACAAATCTAAGAAAACTCCCCAAAACCACTAGATCCCAAACATATCTAAGAAAACTCCCCAAAACCGTTAGATCCAAAACAAATCTAAGAAAACTCCCCAAAACCACTAGATCCCAAACAAATCTAAGAAAACTCACCAAAACCATTTGATCCAAAACATATCTAAGAAAACTCCCCAAAACCACTAGATCCCAAACAAATCTAAGAAAACTCCCCAAAACCACTAGATCCCAAACATATCTAAGAAAACTCCCCAAAACCACTAGATCCCAAACAAATCTAAGAAAACTCCCCAAAACCATTAGATCCCAAACATATCTAAGAAAACTCCCCAAAACCACTAGATCCCAAACAAATCTAAGAAAACTCCCCAAAACCATTAGATCCCAAACATATCTAAGAAAACTCCCCAAAACCAATAGATCCCAAACAAATCTAAGAAAACTCCCCAAAACCATTAGATCCCAAACAAATCTAAGAAAACTCCCCAAAACCACTAGATCCCAAACAAATCTAAGAAAACTCCCCAAAACCACTAGATCCCAAACAAATCTAAGAAAACTCCCCAAAACCACTAGATCCCAAACAAGTCTAAGAAAACTCCCCAAAACCACTAGATCCCAAACAAATCTAAGAAAACTCCCCAAAACCACTAGATCCCAAACAAATCTAAATGTCTTCAAAACAATGGAACACCTGCTTATCTGTAGATAAAGGCTGTGATTCAAAATGGCAACAGGAATTAGGGTTAAGCTATTACATTTACAAGTTGTCAAAACATGGAACTGATACAGTAGTATGCTGTACAGATCACTGAAAAGTCCTTTCAACTGCCCATAACTCGAGAAAGATCACAGAAAGGTCCCTTCAACTGCGCATAGCTTAAGAAAGACCGATAATTATCTAAAACTGATTTATATGTACACTCATGTACACTCATGTTTGCAGAAAAATCAGCCTGCAATAAAGTTGCCATGTTTTATGAACTGGTGAGATCATACCACAAACCATGTAACATACCAGTACAAGTTCTGGAAATGAATGCAAGACCATTTTAAGTCAAACTAGACATCACTGGAAGTCTTTAGGTAAAAAAGATACAATGTTAGTATTACTATTAATCAGAACAAGTAGTGTCAACAGATGTTCAAATCCCATATTGGATGTAAGATTGGACCCATTTTATGTTGAACCAATTAGATATCATATGAAGTCATTTGGTGGAAACTCCTTTTTGGATATGGCCATCCATTCAGGAAAAGTAGATTTTCAATATAGTACATCAGATTGGCATCATTTTCATGTAGGGCTAACTAGACATCCTAAGAAGACTTTTGGTTAAATCGCCATGTCAATATGACTTTCCGTTTAAGAGAAATAACAATAACAAAATTTCAAGATTGCTGCCATGGTGGCCATATTGGATGTCAGAGCAGCATCATTTTCATTTATTACCAACTAGTCATCAATAGAAGTCTTTCAATGAAAACCCTGTTGATATAAAAATCCATATAGGAGTAACAAGAAGATTTTCAAGATGGCAACTGCAGCAACAATATTGGAAGTCACATGGGTACCATTTTCATTCAGGACCACAAAGACATCATAAGGCGTCTCCAGTTGAAAATCCCATGTCAATATGACTTTCCAAGATGACTTACAAGATGGCTGGGGGTGGGGGGCACATACTGGATGTCTGATCAGCATCATTTTCATGTAGGACCAACTAGATGCTATTAAGAAGTATTTCAAAAAGAACCCTATACTGACCTTACCAAGCATTTATGATGAGTAGTAATAACAAAATTTTCAAGACTGTCAAAATGTGTGTCAGAGCTGTACCAATTTCATTTAGTACAGCTAGACTTTTGGGATGAATGTGTGTGTAAAGTCTTATGGCTAGCTCCAAGTAGTTAAGGAGGAGTAGCAATAACAAAATTGTGATAACAGATAGACAATGGACAACAGGTCATTCCAGAAGCTCTTCAGGTCTACGACCAGTAGAGCTAAAACTGAGTCAAAAATCCCCAAGATTAGACTCTGGCAATGATCACATTATTTCAACAGAGAACAGACCCTAGAAATGAAAACAGCATTTCTATGGAGAATGGATCTTGGTAATGATTACATCATTTCAACTGAGAACAGACCCTGGGAATAATTACATCATTTCAACAGAGAACAGACCCTGGGAATGATCACATCATTTCAACTGAGAAAAGACCCTGAAAATGATCACATCATTTCAACTGAGAAGGGACCCTGGGAATGATCACATAATTTCTATTGAGAACAGACCTTGGGAATGATCACATAATTTCAACTGAGAACAGACCCAGGGAATGATCACATCATTTCAACTGAGAACAGACCCAGGGAATGATCACATCACATCAAGCTGTACAATAAGTATTCATGTTGCAAAACTAAACACCTTTAAAAGGTAGCAGTCTGATTACATATACCAAAATGGATGTGAATTTGAATTTGTTCTGTCAAATGAGAGCAACTGTTATTATCTCCACAAAAAGTATGAAAAGGATATTAAATGAACATCAAATAAACAAAAATACCACAGAATAGAACTCAAGACTCAGCATGCATGCCAATTTGATCAAATCAGAATATTATCTGATCACCAGGAGGCCATATCAGCATATTATCAGAGTCATATTAATTGAAGGGAGATCGTTCATCGATGCCAGGTAAGATAAGAGTGATATGGAATTAATAAATACTCCAGCCAGCATACAACACTCTGGCAACTGGATATGAAATTACCTGTAGTTCCTTATAGTCTGCAGTTTATTATTTTGTGAGGCAGTATGTGATCTTTTATATATATATATATATATATATATATATATATATATATATATATATATATATAGTATACTAATATTACACCAGGAAACCAGTGGAAGGACACTGTTTTATTTTACTGTTGTGTTCTGACAGATGTATTGTAATATTGTTAGGATAATTTCCTAAAACTCTTTTTTTTTTCTGGAGAAAGACAAAAATTCTGAAACTTGAATGTATACAATGGTTAGACTGGATGCATACAATTGATCCCCACAGCTGCATTTCAAGACTCCATCTGTTTTGTACCTTGTGATATTTGGTGACAGCAGTGGGATAATGCAATTTACACCTATCATATCAGGTTTCCTATGTCTGTGTCATGACAGGGAAAGAAAACCAAGGGATATGTATCTGTAAGGCAGGGATAAAGTCTTACTGGCACTACTAAGGAAATTCACTTTGAATAGATCCATTTGACAACACCTGGTATGTGTGTTGCTAGCATTACTAACACTGAATAGACCCATTTCTCAACACCTAGTATGTGTTTTGATAGCAGTGGCATCACTAGGGTTGGTGTCACCCAGTGCGGTAACTCATGGTGTCACCCCCATGGACCTCCTTCCTGTACAAAAATTCACAAATTTTATAGACAGTCATTTAGGTGTTACCCCCTCTGATGGTGTCACCTAGTGCAGTCTGCACCCCCACCCCACCCCGTATCCCCCTCATAATGCCACTGGTTGATAGAGTTACTCACTCTGAATAGACCCATTTCACAGCACCTGGTATGTGTGGTGGTAGGTTACACACTTTGAATAGACCCATTTGACAGCACCTGGTATGTGTGTTGGTAGGGTTACTCACATTGAATAGACTCATTTCACAGCACCTGGTATGTGTGTTGGTAGGGTTACTCACTTTGAATAGACTCATTTCACAGCACCTGGTATGTGTGTTGGTAGGGTTACTCACTTTGAATAGACCCATTTCACTACACCTGGTATGTGTGTTGGTAGAGTTGCTCACTTTGAATAGACCCATTTCACAACACCTGTTATGTGTGTTGGTAGGTTACTCACTTTGAATAGACCCATTTCACAGCACCTGGTATGTGTGTTGGTAGAGTTACTCACTCTGAATAGACCCATTTCACTACACCTGGTATGTGTGTTGGTAGAGTTAGTGTTCTGACATCAATCACAAAAAATCAAAACAAGGTTATCACTGCTAGGTGTAGGTGGTTTACAGTGACCAGGAAAAGAAGACAGGCATTTCAAAAAGTTGTTCATATTTTAAAACAAAAATAGCCATGTCACCTATTTAACATCATTGCTTTTACCCAAATAAAGGGGTGTTTTCTTCTTTTTTTTTATATCTCTTTTTCTTTTTTTTTTTAATACAGGCTTTCTCAAACAGACATTCCTGCTGTAGAAACAAGACACTTAACTTCAAAGCACCTGTAACTATTATCATTAATATCAACTAATTTTCCATCTACATTTGTTCCAAAACCAGGCTTGGAAAATTAATAAACCCATTCTCTTGACCTCAACCATTTTTTGTTTTCTTCTTTGTATATGTGGTAGGTCTTAAATGTTAAGTGCAGTTTATTTTAGGAAATGGAGTGACATGGAACATCATTATGCAAAATGGAGTCATACAAATATTATTTTTTAGTGTATACCTTTGAAATTAATAACATAAATATAAATATTGTGTTTGCTATCATGGGTACACACACATATGGGCAAGGGCAGAGGTCACTTGTAGTATGTGGGTTTCTTTTATGTGTACAAATGAAAATCAACATTCTTTATGCATACATGTAGTATGTAGGGTTTTGTAACATGTACAAATAAGGCCAGACTATAATATTAATTTACCAGCAGTGAGCATCTCATTTTGGAGTTTCAAGATTTTGTGTTAGACCATGAGATCATTATTTTCAAGAGTTGTGAAATTTTCATATTAGATAATAGTGTATCAGTCTGGAAAGAGAGATCCTGGGTTTGACCTCCATTCTGACAGTGACTTCACCCTATGACACTTTTTCTGCAGACATGACAAGAGAAACAATTGTGTTTTAACAATGGCTTAAAGGACATATTAGAAAGCAAGGGAGTAATGTAAAAAGGACAATTTCTCTGCATAAAATATTGACAAATTCAGCATGGAGGCTAAATTTTCACCAATATTTTAATTTTAATTAATATGACTGAAGATGTTTACTTGTAGGAAATTCTCAAAACTTAACAATATGACACGTTTATTCCATTCATTAAAATTCAATAAAACAACATCTCTCTTTAAAAGTACTGTCAACTTTTGCTTACAAGTCAGGTCCAACTGCAAACAACATAGACCATGATCTGCCATTAGATAATGCACCAGCAGATCAGAGTCTATGTTATTTGTTCTACTGATTGTTCCTTACAAACCACACTGACCCAGATCTGTCAGTGCATCAGATCTGAGTCTGTGCATCTGCAGTTAGACCCGACTTATATGCATTGGTAATCATTCATTGATCTCACTGAACAGATGCATGATCAAATAATAAATTGATCTGTGGCCCATGTCAGCATACAAAACTTAATATATACACATAAATTGATCTGTGGCCCATGTAATGTAAACATGCAAAACTTAATATATGCACATAAACTGATCTGTGACCCATGTAAACATGCAAAACTTAATATATGCACATAAACTGATCTGTGGCCCATGTAAACATGCAAAACTTAATATATGCACATAAACTGATCTGTGGCCCATGTAAACATGCAAAACTTAATATATGCACATAAACTGATCTGTGGCCCATGTAAACATGCAAAACTTAATATATGCACATAAGTTGATCTGTGCCCCATGTAAACATGCAAAACTTAATATATACACATAAGTTGATCTGTGGCCCATGTAAACATGCAAAACTTAATATATACACATAAATTGACCTGTGACCCATGTAAACATGCAAAACTTAATATACACCTCTTTATCTTCAATTTCCCAAATCTATACCTCTGTTGTTAGTTACAATGGAAATTTATGTATATATATATATATATATATATATATATATATATATATATATATCAAAAGGAGAAAGAAGAAAACATTCTCTCTATGAATACAGAATATCCCCCCTCCCCCAACTCCCCAGGAGGGAACAAAGTATAATGAATCTAACAAGCATCCAAGTACACATATACTTTGCCAATTCTTTATAATGTAGCAATGAAGTTCAGCTGAGGGGATTTAATGATCCAACTCAAGTGCTTTATCTAACAAAGAGGATCTCTCTTAAAGCATTTTCCATGTGGAGCAGGAGGAAGTGCAACCTAGTCTCTGACTTGATATATCAATGGTACACTTTACACCCCATGAATGCCAAATGGGCAATCACTTCAATAATTATCATGAAACTCTATATGCTGCCAAGTTTTATAAGATTAAGCTATAATGAGCTAATTATATATATTTATATTCAAGATTCCTATTCACTTTTCACTGGATTCATCCGTATCTATTAGTTTGCCGAAATAACGTGCATTTCCCTGGAACATGTACATTCAGTATTATCCAAACATCATGATCAGATTTTCAAATAGCATGTATGTCTCTAGAACATGCACAAATAATATTTATGTCCCTGGAATATATATTTGGCATTGTCCAAACATCATCTTTGGAAGCCCACATAATAATATGCCCCTGGAAATAGGAATATTTGGTATAATCCAAACATTTTGCTCTGAGGCCCAAATAGCATAATGATCCCAGAACATGAAAAATAACATGTATTTCCCTGAAACATACATATTTGGTAAAGTGGAAGAATATTTTCTTCTTTCTTCCTCAGAGGGCCATATAACATGTATGTCCCTGGAAAGATCTGTAAACACGTTTTGGCCTACATCCATAAAACGTAATAGCTGACCACTACATGTTTGCCCCCACTCCCCTCCAAAAACTTCAATGGGCGCCCCTGCCTTGAACATATATATTTGGTATAATCTAAACATCTCCCTTGGGACCTATTTAACATGCACTGGAACATATATATTTGACATACTCCAAACACTTTCTGTGGAATCTACAAAGCATGTGTTTCTCGGGAACAGGTATAGTCCAAACATATTCCTCTGTGGCCCGAATAACATGTCCCTGGAACATATATATTTGGCATAGTCCAAACAAATTCTGTGTCAAATAACATGTTATGTCCTTGGAAAGTGTATATTTGGCACAATCCCAATTTGGCATAATCCCAGACATCTTTCTCTGAATGTATCTTTATCAAAATATTACTCTTGCATTATGGGTAACATGAAATTTAATTCTTTTTATTCCTGTGACAAAGAAGAAGGTATATTATTTATGTTATTAAAAAAAACCCAACAGTTTATAACAAATAAAATCAGCATTATTGTGGAAAAACTTGTGGTAATGCATTTCTATGGTTACAATCTGACAATTCCAAAAATGGGGGACCTACTTCTTCATTCTCTTTCTCCTGTGCAAAGATTTTAAGGTCACTGCATACCATTCTTCACTAATCCATTGATTCTCCAATTCTTTTTCCTTTACTCTCCAATGGACTCTTGACTGCAAGGGCAAGGGTTCAAACCCTACTATTGTATTATCCCTGCCCCTTGTTGACTACCATGATAAGAAAAAGGGTTCAAAAATCCTACTACTGTATTTGCCCTGGTTGGGTACCATTCTAAAAACCTTTATTTGCTGTTGTACTATAAAATGTCAAACAAAACCAAACAAAACCATGTTCTACGGACAAGTAGAGGAAAATATATTTCAAGACCTGGCACTGAAAGGGATTGTGCTATTCAAACTGATAAAATCTCAAGAAGCAGAGATGGAATCAAAATGAACTTGTACATTATAAGTGAACAAACCTTGGACTGAAGATGCTAAACAGAGTTTACCTTGATCAGTGGAGATTTCATAGCCTACACTTTTTAATTTATGCCAGAGTTTACCCTGATCAGAGGAGATTTCTTTGCCAAAAATTTGTACTTTAGAAGGATAGCACACAGAGTGGGGTCAACTGAATGGTAAAAGACCAAGTACAGCTTTCATTTCTTTTGTACATTGTATGTACTTCATCTCGTGTAGGGTCTTGTCTGCACTTCAAGCATGAGTAAATGGCATAAAACAGACTGATTCACTTTCCAGTAACAGAATAGATAACTGATAACACTGTTTTACATGACTGATAACACTGTTTTACTTTCAATTTTTGGTGGCCTCTAATTTCTTGAACACCATTAATAATTAACAATTATAGTTATTTCATCCCTTTAATTTCTGGTGTAAAAAAAATTATTCTTTTAAAGATTCAGCAAAAATTGTCTGTATATAGTCCAAGTCAGATCCAACTGCAGAATGCATCCACCCAGATCCATCACACATATCTGGATCATTGAAGTTCATTGGGGTTAATCAGTATAACAAACAGTATTGACCATGAACTGCTGGTGCATTACATGATGACAAATCAGGGTCAATGTTATGTGCAGCAGGACCTTTCATGTACGTATACATGGTACTAAAAAATTAACAGAAAAATGCAATGTTTTTACCAATATTTTATGCAAAAAAAAGACTTTAACAAAACGCATGACCATTTACAGATAATATGGTATAATATTGTTCTAAATGAAAAATTCAGTATCCATCTTCTGATAACCTCCAGAAAGCTAAAATGCCATAGAAACATTATTCTACACAGATCCTAAACTGACCATATTCTGAGAATAGGTCCAACATGATAAACTAGATAACAATCACAAACTGATTCAATTATTGAGAATGAGGAAAAATATAGAATAATGTGTTTAAAATATGGGATTAACCTTCCCTATGCAATTTGGTAGTTTTTAGTACATGACACTGGGATTCTACACAGTGTATTCTGGGAATGATAAAAACCATCAGTACAAATAAAAGTCAGTTTAGTCTGGTCATTTTAATCTGACATTACTACGTCACATTGGGATTCTACACAATGTATTCCTGGTATGATAAAAACCATCAGTACAAAATAAAAGTCAGTCTAGTCTGGTCATTTGGGTATGATAAAAACCATCGGTAGAAATAAAAGTCAAGTCAGTCTGGTCAGGTCATTTTAATCTGACATTACTAAGTCACACTGGGATTCTACACAATGTATTCTGGGTATGATAAAAACCATCAGTACAAATAAAAGTCGATCTAGTCTGGTCATTTTAATCTGACATTATTGCGTCACACTGGGATTCTACACAATGTATTCTGGGTATGATAAAAACCATCAGTACAAATAAAAGTCGATCTAGTCTGGTCATTTTAATCTGACATTACTACGTCACACTGGGATTCTACACAATGTATTCTGGGAATGATAAAAACCATCAGTACAAATAAAAGTCGATCTAGTCTGGTCATTTTAATCTGACATTACTACATCACACTGGGATTCTACACAATGTATTCTGGGTATGATAAAAACCATCAGTACAAATAAAAGTCGATCTAGTCTGGTCATTTTAATCTGACATTACTATGTCACACTGGGATTCTACACAATGTATTCTGGGTATGATAAAAACCATCAGTACAACTAAAAGTCGATCTAGTCTGGTCATTTGGGTATGATAAAAACCATCGGTACAAATAAAAGTCAATCTAGTCTGGTCATTTTAATCTGACATTACGTCACACTGGGATTCTACACAATGTATTCTGGGTATGATAAAAACCATCGGTAAAAATAAAAGTCAATCTAGTCAGGTCATTTTAATCTGACATTACTACGTCACACTGGGATTCTACACAATGTATTCTGGGAATGATAAAAACCATCAGTACAAATAAAAGTCGATCTAGTCTGGTCATTTTAATCTGACATAAAGTATTGTTATTAAATGTAACCTGAAATGTGTCCATATGACATAGATGCCCTTGCTGATATGTGTCCATATGACATTGATGCCCTTGCTGATATAATGCAACTGAAAGGTAAAGTTCTAAGCCAAACAGCGACCATTAACTCCATTGAAATAAAAACCAAATAGAGTGAAAAACAAACCTGACTCAGGTTCTTTGGAAATAAATCATGCAAAAATTTGGTTTTATTGCATCAAGTCCTTCACAAGTTTTGAGCAAAACTTAAAGGGCAAAATTCTAAGTCAAACTGGGCCATAGCAACTTAAATTTGGCAAGAAAATGATGAAAAGCCAACTTCACCTAGGAATTTTTAATATCATCCTCTATGCCAGATTTGGTTTCAATCCATTAAGCCCTTCACAAGTTGCTAAGAAGAAAATGAAAGGAAAGTTTTAAGCTAAACAAAGGCCATAAGAGTAACATCTTGGCAGGAAAATGGTGAAAATCAAACTTGATCAAGCCCTGTTAATGTAAAGAGTCAAAATAAATTTGGTTTCAATGCATAAATCCTTCAAAAGTTATTGACTGGAAATTAAATTTATGATGGACATGATGCTGCATGCTAGGATGGGACAGACAAGCATGGATAACACTAAATACCCACTCCACAGATACAGTAGAGAGAAAAACAAACTCATGATGAAACTTTGAGAACTACCAATAAATTCTTGTAGTAAAAGTACACTGAAAGCCCTTTAGTTTAAATGTATTGTTCCTATCGCTATTACAATGATTAATAAGGAATAACCTGAGTGTCACTTGGATACAGAGATACTCCGTTCCCAGACAATGTCGTTGTTGTTGTTGTTGTTGTTATAGGGTTTAACGCCATTTTTCAGCACAAGATAGGCTATACATGGCGGCCAGTATTAATGGTGGAGGAAGAACCCTGGAAAACCCCAGGAAGAACCACCGACCCACGAGAAGCTACTGGCAGGCTTTCTCACGTACTCACGTTAGCCGAGCCTGGACTTGAACTCATGCAGACAGAGGTGAGATGGCAGTGATCCGTAACGATCAGCGCTTTAGACCACTCGGCCACTCGGGGCCCCCCAGACAATGTCACTTGGATACAGAGATAATCTGCTTCCAGACAATGTCACCAGGATACAGAGATAATCTGTTCCCAGACAATGTCACCAGGATACAGAGATAATCTGTTCCCAGACATTGTCACTTGGAGACAGAGAAAATCTGTTCCCAGATATTGTCACTTGGAACAGAAATAATCTGTTCCCAGACATTGTCACTTGGAGACAGATAATCTGTTCCCAGACAGTCACTTGGAGACAGAGATAACCTATTCCCAGACACTGTCACTTGGAACAGAGATAATCTATTCCCAGACAAGCTCAACTGGACACTAAAACAATCTGTCCCTAGATGTTGCCATTTTGATACTCAGACAATCTGTTCTTAGATGTTGTCATCTGGATACTAGGACAGTCTGTTCCTAGATGTTGTCATTTGGATACTAAAACAATCTGTTCTTAGATGTTATTATTTGGATACTAAGACAATGTGTTCTTTGATGTTGTCATTTGGATATCAGGACATTCTGTTCCTAGATGTTGTCATTTGGATTATAAAACAATCTGTTCTTAGATGTTGTCATTTGGATCCTGAGACAATGTGTTCATAGATGTTGTCATTGGATACTAAAACAATCTGTTCTTAGATGTTGTCATTTGGATTCTAAAACAATTTTTTCTTAGATGTTGTCATTTGGATATCAAAACAATTTGTTCTTAGATGTTGTCATTTGGATTTCCAAACAATCTGTTCCTAGATGTCATTTGGATACTAAAACAATCTGTTCCTAGATGTTGTTATTTGGATACTAAAACAATCTGTTACCAGATGTTGTCATTTGGATTCTAAAACAATCTGTTCTTAGATGTTGTCATTTGGATTCTAAGACAATCTGTTTCTAGATGTCATTTGGATTCTAAAACAATCTGTTCCTCGATGTTGTCATTTGGATACTAAAACAATCTGTTTCTAGATGTTGTCATTTGGATACTAAAACAATCTGTTCCTAGATGTTGTCATTTGGATACTAAAACAACCTGTTCCTATATGTTTTCATTTGGATACTAAAACAATCTGTTCTTAGATGTTGTCATATGGATACTAAAACAATCTGTTCCTAGATGTGGTCATTTGGATACTAAAATAATATGTTCCTAGATGTTGTCATTTGGATACTAAAACAATCTGTTCCTAGATGTTGTCATTTGGATACTAAAACAATCTGTTCCTAGATGTTTTCATTTGGATACTAAAACAATCTGTTCCTAGATGTTGTCATTTGGATACCAAAACAATCTGTTCCTAGATGTTGTCATTTGGATACCAAAACAATATGTTCCTAGATGTTGTCATTTGGATACCAAAACAATATGTTCCTAGATGTTTTCATTTGGATACTAAAACAATATGTTCCTAGATGTTTTCATTTGGATACTAAAACAATCTGTTCCTAGATGTTGTCATTTGGATACTAAGCCATACCAATATTTCAGAGTTCAGATTAATCAGATTTTACTGTAAAGGGATAAATTGAAATGAAAGAAAATGAAACCATAAAACTACCACCTTTATTCTACTTTTAGTGCCCCTTCAACTGATTTCAAATTTGGGATTGTCTGTATTATTTCAATTTTACAATGTTTCAATTTTGTAGGCACCAACTTCCGAGGTTTCAACTTTCATCAATTGACAGGTTGACAAATACAATTTCTGAGGTGAAAATATACAATGATAACTATATTCCTTCATTTCTGACAGCATAAAAATGTATTAAAAGGCATTTTTTTTTTTTTAACCATGGTCTAACTGTTCATAGTCAACTACCCAATTCACTTGCTTTGAATAACTCTGGCAATGGATACCAGTTCTTTATTTTTGAAATTAAATTATGGTCCTTTGTTCCTAATTGTAGTGACATGGGTGGATACTATAAATTGATCAAGGGTGTTTGCTTTCCATGTGCAAATTACACAAAGAGTAAGTAACTGTTTTTCTGGCCAGACTAATTAACTGTTAGAATAAAGGAACTGGTCCTACTCTAAGCTCCTGGTCACAAAAAAAGGTATCATTCAATTCTTTCACAATTCAGTACTTTATACTAGCTTAACATAAGTTCCAGGAATCCATGATAAGTCTGTTTCTACTGTTCTTTTATAATTATTACTTGTTGATTATGTTATAATTACTACTTGTTGATTATGTTATAATTATTACTTGTTGATTATTTTATAATTATTACTAGTTAATTATTTTATTATTATTACTTGTTGATTATTTTATAATTATTACTTGTTGATTATGTTATTATTATTACTTGTTATTTTATAATTATTACTTGTTGATTATGTTATTATTATTACCTGATTATTTGAAGCTTATCACTAATAACAAAGAAGATATCAAACAATTATTTCACATTTCATACTTTTAATGGATGAATAAAAGTGTAGTAATAAATTCATTGCCTTTGATCATAAATGGAAAATCACTCCAGTCACCACAGACTCTGTCTTAATGTTACACTAACATGCTAAGTTTAATCAAGTTCATAAGTAAATTTTTAAAAACCTAGGTTATTAAATGTCATCATTTGGGGTATTCTTCAGATATGTCCACAAACTAAGTTTGTTAAAAATCCATTCATACTTGTTTGATCATAAGCCATTACAGATAAGATCATGGAGTTAGATCATGAAATCAATGTTAGAGTGTCAGCTGGTGTATTGGAATGCAGCTAAATAAAAAGTTGAGTCAAAATTCATTTGAATGTGATAAAGTTACCAAATGAAGAACAAAAATGCAACCAGTAACCATTATTTTGACCCCAAGATCAAGTAGGTCTGGTTTTCCAACTCCTTCACAAAAGCATGGACATTTTGTAGTTTGATCTGCCAATTTTCATTCAGAACCAATTACACACAGCAAGAAGTATTTTAGTTAAAAACCCATGTCAGTTCTATCCATCATTCAAGATAGGTAGCCATAACAAGGTTTTTAGATGGTCAGTATAGTTGCCATATTGGCATCACATGAACAACATTTCATTCAAAAACATCTACATGTTGCTGTAATGTTTCAGTAAAAACAACAAGCCATAATGAATATCCATTCCAGAGAAGTAGCCACAAAAAGGTTTTCAAGCTGACTGTCAAGGTAGCCATGTTGAAGGTTGCATCAGAATTATTTTAATATAGGAATAGAGACTGAATTCATACCTGCCAGAAAACATCACTAAAAAATCACTTTTTTGGACTCCCAAAACATCAGAAATTTTTTGAAACTATGATATATGCAGTAACCTGTAACCTGGATAAATAATAAACAGTTCTGTTTAATGCTCATAGAAAGCTATCACCTCAGGGCAGTTTATACAGCTGATTGTCACAAAGGTGATTAAAAAAGGTAGGGCAGTTAGAAATAAATACCCGGTATTACACAGACTACTTAATTGACTGACAATAGCTATGGTCCATCTGGTAAATTTGCACAGGTAAACTACAGGTAGTGGAACAAAGCAATTCATTTTAGGTTAGGTAAATCAAAGAGTTGCATCCTGAAGAATCAAAAGTTTTATTACTCTTCTTTGCTTTGAATGATAATGTTGAAGCCATCTTTATTAAAGAATATTGGCTAGTTTGTAATCAGCATCATTGTTCCATTGAAGTCAGATCTTACTCCACATACAACATGCAAAACAGGAATATTTACTGTAGCTGACCAGTGTGGAAGTGTCATTCACTTTTTAATACAAAGTGTAAAAACACTGATGTGAATCAGGGAAGGCTAAGCCTTGGGCAAAGTAAGCAATGCCCAGCAAAACTAAATTTTAGAATTCCTGGTTGATGGAGTTTGCATTTGTGAAGTGCAGCAGCAAAGGGGAGCATTTCAATTTTTGCACTTCATGAAAACCCCATGCTGATATTAGTCATTTTGGATTGGATGGTATATGTATGCAAACCCCAAATCTCTATGCAAACCCAATACTGCTGTTAGTCATTTTGGATTGTATGACATCTGTATGCAAACCCCATACTGATACTAGTAATTTTGGATTGTATAACATCGGTATGACAACCCCATACTGATACTAGTCATCTTGGATTGTATAACATTGGTATGACAACCCCATACTGATACTAGTCATTTTGGATTGTATGACATATGTATGCAAACATCATATCTCTATGCAAACCCAATACTGCTATTAGTCATTCTGGATTGTATGACATCTGTATGCATACCCCATACTGATATTAGTCATTCTGGATTGTATGACATCTGTATGCAAACCCCATATTGACACTAGTCATTTTGGACTGTATGACATCTGTATGCAAACCCCATATTGACACTAGTCATTTTGGATTGTATGACATCTGTATGCAAACCCCATATTGATTCTAGTCATTTTGGATTGTATGACATCTGTATGCAAACTCCATATAGATTCTAGTCATTTTAGATTGTATGACATCCATATGCAAACCCCATTTAACACAGTAACACCACATAACATTGGGACAAATTCCCAGAAGTAACTAAAATGTTAAACACACCATGTTTGGTACAACATAAAATTAAAGCAGACATAGAAAGATCACTTTCTGTGCTGAGATAAATTCAACAAGATCTTTGAGGAAGTTGTACTATTTAGTCTCTGATGAATGCAAAGATGAACTCTAATGACAGTTCCATCACCTTCAAACCCCACCCCCACCCCATCCCACCCAACCCCAGCCCACTCCACCCCAAACTGAACTACTGAAAGCAGCATATAATACATCTAGTAAAGACTGTACTCTACTGTCCAAGTATTATTATTATCATGTGCAGTGTGTGCTCAGCCATTTAACAGCATCATCATCATCAAGGCGCAGAGCCTGCAGTCCCCCAGGGAACTTTGTCAGTGGGCATTTGTTCACAATGTGTGACATGGTCTGAAGAGCTCCACAGCAATTGGAATAGTCAGTGGCCTGGCCCCATCGGACAAGGTTGAGTGCACAACGGCCCTGTCCTGTCCCATCGGACAAGGTTGAGTGCACAACGACCCTGTCCTGTCCGAAAGCAGTTCAGCATTAGTTATTGTCATGTTGTGTGAGAAAATTTTCTAACAATTCCTGCCTCATGTTTATACATGTCTTCTGATAGAATTCGTAATTCAAAGTACTTTGGGTAATGTCAATACGTGTCATATAATATTACGACTATTGACCAATTCTGAAACAAAGAAACTACCTGTCCATGCCTTAGCCATTGCTTCACAGTCAAGTTCGCAGTGAATTCAAAGAGAACCTTGCCACGGTGGTTTGAAATTGTGTTTGTTTTGTAATCAGCCATTTATGTCACCAGTCGGCTTAGGCTTGGAGACCGGAAAACGCGATATTACAACATAACAGTGCTACTACCCAAGACAGTTTTCAAAGAGACACCGGTATCCAATCAGAACTAAGATAGTCAAATTTTGGGCAGGTTTCTCACACAGCCAGACATGATCCTGTTGCATTCATTTTGGAAGAATCAGTACAGCTTTGCAAGTGACTAAGAAATATCACATACTCCGAGAGCAAATTGGGCACTCATAAAAAAGAGCAGGAAAAAGGAGTTCTAGGAATTCAGACAAGATTTGGAACAAAGGCTTCTGAGGTAAAATATCTTCACCCGAATCTGTCTCACTTTCCTATTTAGGTGTCGTTAAGATTTATACGTTATTATGTGCATTTAATTTAGCAGAAAGTCAATCTTTTATGTATAGCTGAATTACCAACATGTCGTAATGTAGTGTATAGCAAATTAGTATTCAAGATTAATGTATGTAGTTGTTAGGATAAAATCGAAGTGGATGGTGTAACCTGCTACAGTGTTGCATCATGGTGCATAACTGAATTTAACAGTAAGTAGCATTAGAACTTGTACTTGTTTGTATTTGAATATATAGTTGTGGATTATGCAGAGTTAGGCTTTGATGGCCTTGTGCACGTATAATTAGGCATTTTATATTTTAATGTGTCTTTTATAATTTGTAAGGTAGGAAATGTGTAGGAATATTGTTATGTTGATAGTTTACTATATTGAGAATTAGGGATATGTGTGTATCTATCAGAAGTCATGATATTATTGTTGTTTTTATAGCCTTTATTATAGAACAAGCATGTGTGGAATATTTAGATGTGAGTGTGTGAGTCAATCTAATGATTTAATAACCATTATGCTGATGAAAGGTGTGAGAGTGTGTTAATTCTCATGTGATCGAGCAAGGAGACAAAACTGTACGTTCCTTCTAATCCACAGGAAGCTTTCTGGATGGGATAGGACACCACCCAAAGATTAGAGAGAGGAGAAGATGTGGAGAGCATGGGAGAATAGGCAGTTGTGGGAGGAGCAGGGCTGGGAGAATAGGCAGTTGTGCGATGGCATAGGGCCAGAGAACAGAAACAAAGGTACCAAAGTACTGAATGGGAAGTTACAGATGAGCAACCTAGATGGAACATGGGAAGGAAACACTCTCACATTTAATTTCATGTGATGAAATAACTGGCAATTTGAATAGGTCTTGTATTGATTGGAAGCAATTGCATTGAAAATTTGTCCTGTAATTGTTTAATACCATGATATAGTTTATTAAATTGTTATACCTTTCACATTATTATTTTATTTTTTATTTTGTTATTAATTTTCAAAAAAGCTAACATACTACTTGAAAATACGTAAAATCTAATTAACAAGCATTTCCAATAAAATTTGATTTAATCAGGTCCACAGATAAATCTTGGAGAATAAAATTTTATTTTATTAGGTCCACAAATAAATCTTGGAGAATAAAAATAAAAGTTGCTTGTTGTTCTAGTACCTTTTTATCTTAATTCAGGCCTAGACTTTGTTCTATAGGTATAATGTGCTGACACAAATCAACACAAACCAGGTGGTGTGAGGGGCAAATGTAATGTCTACAATACACATCCTGGGGCAAATGTTCAGTTATAAGATTTTCAACAGCTTAGGATATAATCTTTCATGCCTCCTTTAGCATGTGCTTTGTAGCTACAAAGTGCTTTAAACAAATGGGATAACATACTGCACAAATAAGCTTAGTGGTGGCACCTCTATATGGATTGTCCAACAAAGAAGCAATGTGTAAACTTGACCCAGTGACCTTTGAATTCAGTTAGGGTTAGCATTAGGGTCACATGTTGTCATTTGGACACTAAAATGAACAGAATCTATGTTTGGGTTTGGACCTAGACCAGGAAATTCCAGTCAAGGGATTACAATATTTGTCACCCCCCTGAGGCTATGCTGAGTGGGAGACAATCTGTAGTTTCCTTATCTTGGTACAAACACCAATAGATTATTTTTCTCACCCAATTTTTTCCAACTAAATTAAAATAATCTTGCACTCTTGCAAATTAGTTAGCAGACTCAAAACTCAGTTTCTTAAGGTACTATAATTGATTTTCGCTCTATAGTAAGGTTAACAGGTTTTGTACTCTTTTATGAAAATCTGAATAATTATCTAAGTGGAATCTAGCTGTATATGCTGCTCTTAGAAACAGGAAAAAAATCTAGAAAAAAGTTATAATTGTTATGTGTTGGAAGCAATGCACAATGAAGGCATCAAGCCACATGCTTTTATTTATACTGCTAATTAAGACGAATATGTTAATGAAGGCAATGAGATGACCTGTCAACCCTAAGTACACAAGTTCTACGCATGAGAAAAAGAGCAACATAAAATCATTTGATATTATTACTATAATATCACATTTAATCAATGGCTGCCATATGAATTTGACAATAAATAATTAATATCTTTTATGCAGTTAAGGTTTAACTTTCATCAGTTCTATCTTAGAAAACATTCTATGGTAGGAAACAGTATGATACTGTGCAGTACAATATGCCTACTTGGTACAGTTCTAATGAAGTTGGTAGTGACATCAGGAAATTTCTAAGATTAGAAAAACATGTAGATTTCTGTCACATGAGCAAGAAAATCTGTTCCCAGATATTGTCATTTGAATAATAAAAGAATCTGTTCCTAGATGTTGTTATTTGGATACTAAAACAATCTGTTACTAGATGCTGTCATTTGGATACTAAAAGAATCTGTTCCTAGATGTTGTCATTTGGATACCACAACAATCTGTTCCTAGATGTTGTTATTTGGATACTAAAACAATCTGTTACTAGATGCTGTCATTTGGATACTAAAAGAATCTGTTCCTAGATGTTGTCATTTGGATACCACAACAATCTGTTCCTAGATGTTGTCATTTGGATACCAAAACAATCAGTTCCTAGATGTTGTCATTTAGATACTAAAACAGTCTGTTCCTAGATGTTGTCATTTGGATTCTAATTCAATCTGTTCTTAGATGTTGTCATTTGGATGCTAAAACAATCTGTTTCTAGATGTGGTCATTTGGATACTAAAACAATTTGTTCCTTGATGTTGTCATTTGGATTTCCAAACAATCTGTTCCTAGATGTTGTCATTTGGATACTAAAACAATCTGTTCCTAGATGTTGTCATTTGGATTTTAAGACAGTCTGTTCCTAGAAGTTGTCATTTGAATACTAAAACAATCTGTTCTTGGATGTTTTCATTTGGATACTAAAACAATCTGTTCTTAGATGTTGTCATTTGGATACTAAAACAATATGTTCCTAAGATGTTGTCATTTGGGTACTAAAACAATCTGTTCTTAGATGTTGTCATTTTGGATACCAAAACAATCTGCTCCTAGATGTTGTCATTTGGATTCTAAGACAATCTGTTCCTAGATGTTGTAACTGGATACCAAAACAATCTGCTCCTAGATGTTGTCATTTGGATTCTAAGACAGTCTGTTCCTAGATGTTGATATTTGGATACTAAAACAATCTGTTCCTAGATGTTGTCATTTGGATTCTAAGACAGTATGTTCCTAGATGTTGTCATTTGGATTCTAAGACAATCTGTTCCTAGATGTTGTCATTTGAGTTCTAAGACAATCAGTTCCTAGATGTTGTCATTTGGAAACATAAATGTTTCAGAGAAGAGATTAATGATGTTTTACTGTAATGGGACAAATTGAAATGAAAGAAAATGAAACCATAAAACTACCACCTTTATTCTAATTTTAGTGCCCCTTCAGCTGATTTCAAATTTGGGATTGTCTGTATTATTTCAATTTTACAATGTTTCAATTTTGTCGGCACCAACTTCAGAGGTTTCAACTTTCACTGATTGACAGGTTGACAAACACAATTTCTGAGTTGAAAATAGATAATGATAACTACATTCCTTCATTTTTGACAGCATGAAAAATGAATAA